>JABFPM010003369.1:0-14504 GCA_022817325.1 Idris sp. 1 HC-2018 | reverse complement strand
TTATCAAACAAAATATTTTACAAAAATTTTAAAAAACGTAAAAAAATAATTTATGGATTTAAATCATTGATAAAAATAAAAAAAATCATTTGATTTAAATCGCGATTTAAATCATTGATTTAAATCACGTGATTTAAATCATGCCAACCCTGATTCATTCTAAAATTGTTCTGTATTTATACCGTAAAATCTTATGTAATTTTACGTACTGTTTTCACAGTGTGCCAATTCTATCAAGTTTTGTAGATGATACTATTTCAAAGTACATATATTGACGACATATTGTAGATACTGTATCTGAGAAATTCTCGAATTAGCGCTTCTGCGATTGAACAAAATAGGATTTCGAGGACATCCGGGCTTATTGCCGAAGATCACATCAAGTGGATAGAGCGAGACAGACGTAACATGTGTGAATGAGAAAGTAAGAACGTGAGGGATCCACTAAGCGGGTAAATTAGGCTTTGAAATTAGTTCGGCAACCAACATGAATTCGACCGATCCTGACACGCCGATCAATAGACTCAGGATAAAAGCTATTGCTAGAAACTAATAGTTTAATTTCATTCAAATAGGTATGTTACTGATAGACAAATCTGCAGAAGTTTAATTTCCTTTGCAAGAAAAAAAAATGCTAAAAACAAATTAGTTATAAAATGGTTAACTTTTTTGCATCAAACCTAATTTAAATGTTTGAACTGAAAAGAGTTTTATTAATTCTTTAAAAGGTGCTTTTTATTATCTTTATTTCATAAAATTAATTAATTCTAATTGATTCTCTTTAATCACATTTTTTTTTTGTTATTTTGCATCATTGATAATTCAGACAGAAAATTGATTAAATCAAGTAATTTTAATTGACAATTCTCTATTTAATAAAACAATCAGTAGTTCATTAGCTCTAAAATTAATTTTTGCATAACTTTCGTCGAGCTTTCATTATTTATTCATAGTCACGTAATTGTCACTGAATGTGCAATGTTTTTTGGCAGGGGTCACATCTCTTTGGATGAATATTACACATGGGTGACGTTCAAATAATTGCTTCTGTGTAATTATATCATAATCATGATATTATTGAAAGCAAACAAAACTTCGCTGGGTGTCAAAAATGCTTGAATTATTTCTCTTGATCGATGAATTCCCGGTTCACAGGAGGCAATGACCGTGTAAATAAATTGTACTTGCACGCGGGCTATGTCGTACAGCAAATTATTTTCAGTGAAATAATGTACATGATTTTATGTGTGCCAATAACATTTATTTTCAGAGTTCGGATTAGTTGAATGTGAAAACCACGCCTATTGTATTATGCACGCGTTCTAATAAAGATAATGAATATGAAATAATGTCGAGTTTCGCACTTATGATTAAAGCAAAGTACCAAGAGGATTATGGCGTAGCTTTAATGTCGCGTTGAGGTTTATTCTTAATTGCAAGTTTACAATTAGTTTCTAAAAGACATGGTAAAACAGAGATTTCTACTAATATATTAGTGTATATATATATATTATCTGTGTATACAGATTGTATTATTTGGAGTGGAATTTTTCACTTGTAAATATTTTGCTGAAATTATTTTTTTCTAACTGGTATAGAGAAGACAAAAAAATAAATTAGTCGGTCTATCTGATGTGTGTATAAAAACTTGTTTTGAGACCAACTTTTTCTCACTTGAAAAGAAATAAAAGCCAAGACAAAGTTTTAAGTTGTTCACTAATGTTGATTTAAAATTTTTCAGTGTTCTTTGTACTATGATATTGCTTTATAACAAAAAAGGCTTTGATATTTGTCATTTTTTTTTAATAAAATTGAAAATATATCACTTTTTTTGTTTATATTATTTTCATACAATTTGTTTCGTTCGACTTTATGTACATGGCAGTTTTAGTTTCAATCCATCAAACTCAACATTGTATTGCTTTATCATAAATTTTATTAGAAGTTGTATAATTACACTGCTATCAGTATTGCGTCGTCAATTTCAAGTCATTTGTTACTCATATTCTCGTTTCATCGGGCATTTCGATTCTACGAACCATTATCTTCAAACTATTACACATCATTCAGTTTGAAGTAAACACATCATATATTATTGTTAAATGATGACTATTATACATGAACTTTCATTACTAACTCTAGAATTTAAATAAAAATAATTTTATTCGTCTACTATATGTGAAATTTTAATTTCAAATCACGTTTTTTATAATAGCATAGATTTTTAATAAGAACTTTTTTACAAAATTAACAATTTTATTCAAAAAGAAAGTAATATTTGGATTAATTTTGATTGTTAATGAGCAACTTTTTATGTGTACCTATGGTTTTTCTCTATTTATAAAATGACATAAATAATGCAAATGACAGACATGGTCAGCAACTTTATTGATCTAAATACCGTGCTTGTGTACAATAATGATAATGGTTCGTCTGAAGCATTGAAAGCAACAGCAGTAGAGACAATATCGCTACAAATGTACCTAATGGTCTCGTTCTAGAGCGCAAGGTACTTATTCGATTGCTCGTCAGAGGTTAGTCCAGTTACGCAACACTGTCACATGCATATGCAACTGTACGTACCACTGTCGGCGCATGAACTTGCAATATATGCTTACTCGGGATTTGCAAAACAGTGCTTCGTATGTGTAATGTACAACCGGCGCAGTATTATACGATAGTCACGTGTGCTCGATGCTGCACAGCCAACGACGCATATTCTGTAGCGATGATTATTGTTCGTTTCATCGATATTTTATTGCACGCATGCAAATCAATCTGCTTTGCTTTCTCAATTTTAATGCTCCGATTTACATTTTTATAGTTGCTATTCATAAATAAAAGGTAACCACAAAACAAGCAGAAATAATAAGATTCATTTATAAATTCAAACTTTTAAATTACATTGATTTGTAATAAAAACTGATCCAGTAACCAGAAATTGTAAGCTAAATTTATTCGAATTTGTCTTATAAAATAAATATGTGCTAAATGTAGTGTTAGCTTAATATACATTTCGTCATTTATTCGAAACATGTTTTCACAAATTTGAAAATTCGGTGCCGAGTTAATTATTTAACCATCAAAAAGTAAAGCTATCGTCACTTTCATTGATAACAATTGTTGGTCAACTCATTTTATAATACAAAAAAACGATATTTTTTATTTCATTTTTAAATGACTTTTGTCGAAATTTAACTATCTTAAATTTTGAGTTACAACATTATGCAAATAAAGTTCTACAATGTCCAGTAAAGTTAAAACAAAAAGCGTATATCGAATTTTTGCATCGTCTACAGAGCATACTGGTCAAGATGATGTGTGGTTTTAATCTGATGTCAGTAGAAACTGAAACTTTTAGCTTCATGTAACATGTTTGTGTCAGCGAGCTCACATACATTATTTTGTATTGTAATCCAAAAAGGGGTCAGTCAACATTTAATATTACAAAATATTAATATTTTGTAATACCTAAATTCCCAAGTAAAAATCTAACTAGATTTTTCCCAGTTCAAAATAGATTCTAGCCAGATTTAGACCAGATTCACTCGGCCAGGTAAAAACAATTAAGTTTCTGGCCAGACACTTGCGAAAAATCTCTGGTATATTTTCTCCCAAATAAAACTTAATATTTATTGAGTAGATAATTAGCATTTTATTTAAAAATAATTTCTCATGCAGATATCTGTATTTTATTTAACGGTGCAAAAATCATTTATAAGTCTTATTTTAAAACTTCAAACTAAAAAGATTATTTCAATTTAGAAAATTATGTCATTTTTAAGATATCATTTTTTTAAACTACTATTATTATTAAATAATAAAATGAACATTTTTCAACTTACAGATAAAGCAAATTTTACACCTATGTACTATAAGAAAATATAGAATTAATTTATTTATGATTATATATTCATATAACAGATTATTTTTATTTTTATAATGAATAATATAACACTAAAATTTGTTTTTGTGATAATTGATTATACAAAAAATTAAGTTTTCATGGATTTTCGCTGTTTTTCTGAGTTCGAATATTTCTTCTACTAGAAAACTGCACATGCGCAAATCACATTTATTGAACTGAATTTATTTTAATATGTAAAGTTCATCTGTGTTATACATAACCTTTTATCAAGAAACGTAAATACAAGTTTTTACTTTTATATTTATTCAAATCGATAATTGAGTGAATTGAAAATGTTTTAGGAGTTATTTATGTCGACAGTTTTATCTATTGGACAAAAAAATGTATTTTGCTGTAGATTAAAATTTTACTACAAAAATGAGCGGAAATGAAACGAAACAAATAAAATCAAAAATTCGTTCATCGAGATATAGAAAAAGGAGAAAAATATATCAACAAGGTAATTTTAATAACAGTTTGCATTTATTATTCATTTTAAGACACATTTTTATATTAATTTATTCAACTATTTGTATAAAGCTATTTATACTTATACATGTATGGTCACATACACATATACAATATTTTATAAATATTTTTATAAGCAATGAGCATATTGATAATGAATCTTTAATGCCTTCCACTTCACGTATTGAATGTATGAGTGGAAATAGTAGCCGAGTATCTACTGTGAAAAATCCATCTGGTGATCCAGAGGCATCTGAAGTTTCTGAGGCTTCTGAAGTGCCTGAGTCATCTGAAGAATTTTCATCTGAAGATGTAAATGAAGACGAAACAGATGAAACATTTTCTTTTCAACCACATTCACTCAACCTTAAAGAAATCGCAGATGAAAATGCTGATGGTATTATAGATATCATAGAAAATAACGATTATTATAGTAATGACGATTCCGATTTAGAAGAAATTGTTGACATTGAAGAAGAAGATCCATTTGACGATTGCGAAGAGTTAATAAAGTGGGCAATAGATTGTAAAATTCCTTTGTCACATGTAAGCAAATTGTTATTGATTCTTCGAAAAAGGCTATTAACTGATCTTCCTAAAACTGATCAAACATTTTTAAAAACCAATAGTGCAAGATATTCTATATTTTCTTGGGAAAATGGAGAATTTGTTTATTTTGGCTTGATAAATGGATTGGAAAAATGTGTTAATATTGAATTACATGACAATATTATTGATCTCTAGTTTAATATAGACGGTATTCCGTTATACAAGTCAAGTAATAAACAATATTGGCCCATTCTATGCAAGGTTTTTTTTTCAACTAGATGTTTATAAACCTTTTCTGGTAGCCATTTATTATGGGTCATCAAAACCACATTTAAATTCATTTTTCGAAAACTTTTTAATTGAGTTTAACAATTTACACGAACGAGGTATAACAATCAATGAGAAGCATTTTGAAGTCCACATTCAATGTTTTATTTACGATAGTCCTGCGCGATCCTTTGTAAAAATGTTAAAGGACACGGAGGGTATGGTTACCAACGAAGAACTATATATCCGGTATCCGAAAATCTGACAAGAACGGATGACTCCTTCAGAAGAAAAGAATCTCGAAATCATCACAATGGAGATACACCAATAGTTGAAATGACTCCTCATGTAAACGTTGTATCGCACTTCATTTTAGATTTTATGCACTTGGTTTGCTTGGGTGTTATGAAGAAATTATTGCTCTACTGGACTGGTGATTTGCGCTGCAAATTATCACTGACTGAAAAAAGAACACTTTCACAGGACTTAGAAGGATTCAGGAGCCAAGTTCTGTTGGAATTTCATCGTAAACCTCGAGCATTAACTAATGTATCTATGTGGAAAGCTACAGAATATCGATTTTTTTTTTCAGTATCTGGTCAGAATTTCTGGCTAGAATCTACTTAAAAACTATTAAAACATGGCCAGTATCTTGCTAGAAACTTGGTGAAAAAATTACTTGGGTTAACGAACATATTTTAAATGATAATGAAATCCATTATACAAAACTAATACAACATATAAATTCGGATTTTACATTCGGCCAAGTATTTAACGTATAAAATATCACAAGTGCAAGATGCCAATGAAATAAATAAAGCAACTTTTATTTTCATTTTTGGATAAATACATTTTAAAAATTATATTTAAATAATGAAACCTCAATTAAAAAAGCAATTTGAATGACAAAATAATAGATTTTGAAAATCATAAAATTTTCAGAAAACTCTATAAATCCGCCAGATGGCGTCACTTATTATAAATCAAAAACTATTGAAAATCATTCACATAAGCATTTCTCTTACAGACTGCCGTTTTCTAAATAATATATTAGTTAAATGCTGAGAAGTTGTAAATTTAATTGTAACTTAGAAATAATAGTTGAATTTGAATCTAGAAAGATTTTCAAATAATAAAATTAAAAATGGCAGGTAAGTTGTAAGAAAAAATCATTAAATGAAAAGCTCTAAATTTAACCGAGTTAAACCTTATTTCAGCCTAAATTATACATATGTCATGGAATCTACATAAGTTCTCAACAGACTTTGCGAAGATTAAATGTCAACTAATACTAGGTGTATTACGTAATACCTTGTTTGCTATATGTCTTTAGAAACATTCATATATAGTTACTGCCAACTTTACATTTACGAAGTTATAAAGAATTGATTGTGTTGGTTTTATTTTTTCAAATAATAAAACGCACAAATTAATCGAGTATTATTCTTATTATTTAGTAAATTAGTTGATTCTTTAAATAAAAATATTTACAATCTTATAAGACAAAAGAAATGTACAAATATGAGGTGCTAAACATAAATAACTTCAAATTTTGTCATATTATGTTTACAACTTTCAGTAATAGTTGACAAATTAGTGTAATAAATAAAAGTATTATGAAAAATAAACAATTGAAATATTTTTATAATTACAATTTAAATTAATAAAATATGCAATAAAATCGAGGTTTTTTATTTTTGCAAATTGAACTTTAAAAGTAGAGGAAACAAAAAATTGAAATTGAACATTTTGAATTTCTTCGTCATAAATTGATTCAAATGCAAAAAGTAATTTTATCAGCAGTATTTGTTGTGAAAATTGATAGATTTGAGTAAATTTAGTCATTTGAAATGTGAAAGAGAAATTTGAACGGAAAAGTGCAAAATTATATATTTGATATTTACAAAATAAAGTTCGTTCAAATAAAATGATATTAAAAGTAAATAATGCAAGTGAATGTAAAACTTGTATTGAATTTTTTCATGTTTAAGAAATTTTAAAATATTATTTTCTGTATAAATAATAAAAATACATACAAATCTTGATAAAAAAATTCTTATTTAAAACAAAAAATTCCTTGATTTAGAAATTTAACAAAATCTTAACTATTTAATCTCAAAATTTTCGAAAATGTATTCATTTATAATAAGAAACATAATTATTGTCAAAAAGGCAGATTTTTAATTTTATTCATAGCTTACACATTTTAACAATGAATCTGATAAAAATAAAAATAATCCAATATCCAGTTTACTTGTTGTTTAACGGGTATTTTTCGAATAAAATTACGAGATAATGAATTTCTCTATAACCAAATTTGTCAGCAAAAATGACTTATCAATATTGAAATCCAAAAGTCGAAATACAACCGGACACAAAAACATCTACTTCTCTGTGTCAAATCATCAAATGCTGGCTCTATATTCGTCGCAGCAAATTTAAACCTTTTTAACATTATCATTACTTAGCAAGTCGTTCAATTTCCCTGGATAACATTTTGCCTTCAAAAAGTCTGGATTATGAAAAATCAGATTCAATCGAGATATGATTGATTTGGTTTGCTCGCTGTCTCTGATTACATTTTTGAAGCGGTTTTGTTGGCCACGATGAATCAAGTATCGGTCCGGAAGGATCAAAATGTCTCTATATATATAAGCGAGAGGACAAGATGAAGGACTTGGTGGTATAATAACCTCGCGGCCGCCAACGAGGGAGAAAAGTCTGCGCGAGAGCGAAAGCGATGTGGTCGATAAAGCCTAGTTCCACTGTGGATGCAAGAGAAGCACGACTAAGAGGATTTATTACGCCTTTATGAACCCCGATTCTCCAAGGAACGAACCGCTGAACGAACAGTATTCTTGGTTACGTGGTTACCTACAGGAGTGCAAAGGCATGTATGTAACTTGTAACTATGTAAGTTTTTACGTATGTATATGTATACATACATGCAGTGTCGCGCAAAAATCGATCCAATACCTTTTTCCAATGCTCGCTTTTGGCTTTTATAGAATGTCGTAAATAGCATTCAAGTGGACAACCCGGTGAAATAAATTTTTCGACAACATGTTTTCGTGTATTGAAATGAGACTGTTTATTTATTCAACTGCTTCTTTCACTGTACATACAACCTTTGATTCTAAACCGCTTTATCAGTAATTCGCTTTCTGTTTCACTTTTTTTTTCTTTCCCATATTTAAATTGACATTTGTAATAAATTGCCAACAAATTTACAACAAAAGTAATTGACTACATTTGTTCTTTCTTGCTGTTGATCATTGAATTTTTGTAATTTCCTGCATATTGAAAAGTTTGTCTTACAAGTGAAGTTAACTCAGAGTAACATTCATAAAATCTCTTGTGATTGGTTGAGAGCGATGCAGAATGACAATTACTATTGTACAATCAAAGTTGGCAATAGTGTTTTGGCGAATTCACTCATAATAAAATTTGCTTAAAGATAAGGTGCACAACACATTCAAATTAAAGTTGATAATTTATATTAATGAATTGTATTATATTTATATTGCTGAGATTTACGAATTTAAATTTTATAATATGCAAACAAAATTTAACGCGATGCTAAAAGAAAATTTTTCGTACTTTTGAAACTACTTTCGTAATTTTTTATATTTTTTGTTGTTTTTTAATTTAAAAAGTTCTCCCATCTATAGTCAACACCGGTACATGGCTGTTTTTTTAAAATTAATTAAAACAATCAAATAATTTAAAATATCACTAAAAATGTGAGAGAGACAGAGAATTTTCTTTCGGCATCGCGTTAAGAGATGAAAATTAAAAAAAACACACCCACACAATTTTTGCAAACAATGAAATAAAAATAAAATTGAAATACAAAATTAATTTACTTTGTACAGCTCTGTTTAAACCATTCCCAAAAGCAAAAATATGGCATTCCGTTGTATCAACTAATAACATTTAAACTCAAGCTATTTCCACCAATCAGAATGCTGGAATGGTCTCACACACATATTCAGAGACCTGCCATTTATATAAGGTTTTATCATGCGCCTTGGGGAATCGGTTAATTACACTAAATTCATCAAAATTATTGACCGTTTTATTAGTAAACAAAATAACTAGAATAGAAAAAATTAATCTTAAAGGTGAATTCATGGTTAGGGGTGCGAGAAGTAATTTAAAAGAAGAGAACGGCCTTATATATGTAATGTTTAATTTTCTAATATTAATACAAAAGTAGAAAAATGTAGTTTAAAAGAGAAAAAAGGTTAAGATATAGAATTTATAACTTAACATTTTTTGAAGATGACAGTTTTTATACAACGCACGATAAAATTTAATATTTTTTTGATTTTTTTTAAATAAATCAGTTGGAAGCTAATTTGAAAGAAAGGAACACTGAATATAATGAACTGTCACGGGAGCAATGCAAACTGTTGTAACAGTAGTTTTTAAATGTACAATTTAACAGTTTTCTTAATTTTTTAAAGTATTTTTTTGTAAAGTAAAATAAAACTTTTAATTTACTTAAAAATTTAAAATTAAAATAAAGTTTTTATAATTAACAATTAATATGCAGTGCTTCAAATTACTTTAATTACTTCAATATTGTACAAATAAAAATGTTGATATTTCAGAGAGAATAAATGCAGTTATTGGTTTTATCCAAAATATATAGTATAAGCCGTATTTAAAATACACGTAAAAGAAGCTTTTTTTCATCTCTTCACGCGGTTTATCAGATTGGATTAAAATTAATGCGCGCATACAACGCTTTCAGACATGCAATAACATATTTCTGAGAATTGGTATTAGTGGAAAGCACACACATTGCATTTTGTAATAATAAACTCGCGTTTAATGGCAGTTACTATGAAGCGATTTTAAGACAAAGACAGAACGAAAATAATTAAGTGGCATATTGTATGCATATTAAATTATTATAATTCTCCAACGTCACGATAATTAACCAAATAAAGCAAAAATAAATTGTTTGTTGAAATTCTAGTTAATTGAAAAAAAAAAAAAAAAAATATCAAACGTGACAGAAATGGAATCAATTTTTTTTCCACCACAATATACATTTTATCAGCTTAATTATTTTATATACACTAATAGTTGAAAAAAAAAGGTTTGACATTTTTATTATATCAAAATTAATCCGTGAATTTAATTTAATTGTCGTGTTAAGTAATCTGCTTTTTGCGTGGCACATTCTCGTGTACTGAAATTTGCACTGTTTCTTAGTAACATTTGAGAAATGTGCGTTAGATAAAGCGTCGCTCTTCCTCGTTATTGCCCACTTGTACATAATGGTCTGATATTACGGCCGAACGTATTCTCCAGTACTTTTCTTGTGTCAAGAGAACACGTCTAACGTGCGTCAGTGCGTGACCCCCTGTTGGCGCAAACCCGTGTGCAATTGTCTATTAATAGACATCGCAGAACCGTCAAACAACGAGAGACCTCTTTTTAACCGATAAAAGTGTCAATTTCAACACGAAAAATTTAATTGTTTCGTAAAATAGAATTGAAAAATTATTGACACTCGTGGAATTGGAATGCTCGATTTTACTCTGCCAAGAACGCGCGAAAAAAAATTTGTTTCTCCCTTTTAGTATGCGAAGATTGCCCCAAGTTGCTGGGTGTTCGAGCGCGACAGTTCCGACTAACTTTTAATTACTTTTGCATATTGTATAAGATGGAACAGATATAAACTTGTCACTTTATTGCGTCCATTTCCTTACCTATCAGAGCGAAATATTTGTGTATGCATAATGTGTCAGAATATTTACCTGCAACAAAAGAGAAAGAGAATCTTGATTAGAGAAATTGTGTATTAAACATTTTATTATAAATGTATATTGTTCAAATTTATGACAGAAATAATAATTTGGATGATGAAATCAAGTTTTAAGTACACTACTTAAACATTTATTAGGGTTCGCCCTGATTGTAATTAGGGGCCTGTATTTTCATGTTTATTTTTGTATAATTTTTAAACAAACAAAAACTTTTTGGGCACGCCCCCAAAGGGCCTTTATAGGCCCTAATTGGGTGAAGTGTATAGGCACTATAAGGGTTAGGCGTTACAACCCCTTAAGGGGCTCGAATTCAATTTGTACTTTTTACTAGGATATAATTGTGAATGAAAGTAAAGAAAATTCATAACTTAATCCAATAATGTGAAAAGAAATTGTTTGTAAAATCAGTAATAGGCTTTTGTTACTTCTACTCAACTGTATGTAGTACAACAAATATTATCCTGTTACATGCATCGTTTAACATCTTTAAATGTAAATCAATTTTTGAGATAGACAAATACAAGGCAGTTTTCTGATTGCAAAATAATGCGACGTATATTCAGTTTAAAAGTAGAGATTAGTTTTTCATGTAATAACAACACCGTGTAGTTTGGTATAAGTTGCCAGCAAGTTTGATGGCCCCATCGATTTAATACTATTAAAGGCTCGTGTGTTTAGGAAATACAAAGCATGATCGCAGAATTGACTGGCAAATCTGTGAATGTTTTTGCAGATAAATTCGTTGTTTATAAAGTGTTCGAGAGGGTTACTTTTTCTGCCATCAGTTTATATTTTTCGTATTTTTGTTCTTGCCTTTTTTTGATTTTATTTTGATTCTTAGTTTAATGTTATAATATGCAAACTAAATAGTAGACTTTTTGCAGAGAAATGAGACTTAAAATTTAATAAATTAAGTAAACTATTTTTGTGCTAACTTATTAACTTTAATTTCATGAATAACACTTTAATTTAACTTAAAAATAAAATTGTTGTTTCCAACTTCACCTAACTTTATAGAAAAAAAAACTACTGTGTTAAACTTAAAAAGCATTTGCGATGATTGAATGAAACTTTTGCCGAGTTAATATAAAAACACTTATTAAATCAACAAAGCTACTTAGTGTGTACATCTTTCAAATTACATGCTTGAAAAGTGTCTTTACTTTCAAACTAAAGGCCACTTTTCATCGTGATTCAAATTAAAACATTTTTTCCTATTTTTCTCGGCTCGGTCTTCTCAAATTGATCTTAGTGCTCATGCTCCGCGAAATTACTAGCCCAATTTTGTCAGCCTAAAATCCTCAAGTGCAATCAAGTTTGCCAGTTATATTGATCGGTGCGGCACCTATACTTGTTTTAAATTTTCGAAAAATTTGTAAAGTTGCGTGTAATTCAAATCAATAAGTCCCGACAGTACAAGGTAAACATAGTGTTTAAGGCGAAGCAATTGCAATTTTATGAACCAACCGTATTACGTGCAAACGTGAAAGAAAGTGAAGTCGGCAAAACGACGTTATCGTGCAGCCAAACTTTTGATATGTCAGTTATGAAGATTGACAGGCAGACCGAGGTTTCATAACCGCTGTGAATTTTTGCAATAAGTTCTTTTTTTCAATTCTTTCTTCTTCATTGCAAAAAAAAAATGAATTAACATTTACGAGAGTCAACAAAAGTTCGAAGATTAATTGCAGAAATGGTTAACTTTCAACTTAAAAATTGCAGTTATTTACAGTGGATGTTTAAGTTTATAGTTTGTTAGTTAATTAAGTTTGTCTGTCGATGTGTTTTGTAAGAATTGAACGTCACTTTCGTATACAAAACCTTTTAAGTTCATGCCTTCGAAACTGATATCTTGCGAGAAAAGAAGCACATGTTTTAATTTAAAACTGAAAAGCACTATTTTTAATGCTATTTCTGTTTCGTGTAAAGATGACATTTTTTTAAAACGGTAAAATAGTCAAAAAAGTTCTTGCAAATTTTACAAAATAAGAAAAATGTAAGAAAAAATTTAATACAGTTAAAAAATTTTTTGATTAAATTTAATTTTGTCAAAACAGATAATTAAAAGAATAAATGACTTTTAGTTAATTTTTATATTTAAATACTTTAGATTGAATTAATAAATATATTATATAATAATTATAAATATTATATAATTATAAATCGTAAATTGTGAGATACAAATGAAGAGTCGTTTGCTGATATGCAATTGTGGTCGAAAAGCTTATTGCACGTCTCTGTATGCGTGAAAATAATGCAGCGACGCTTTGAGAGACGGAAATGACGCCACGAGAATATAATGACCAGAGTCTCGCCCAGCATCATCTGTCATCTTCCACTATTAAAATGACATTTTGCCACTTTTTTGCTCGATTTGCGAATGTTAGATTTGTATGGGAAGACTGATAAAGCTCGCTTTATGAGCTGATGAAAGTAAAAGTCATTAAAAAAATTGTTGGAACAGAAAAGGTAACGTGAATAAAGTGTTTTCAATTGAGATAATTAAACAGGAGAAAAATTCATTTGAATAAAAACGCCTTAGTTTTAAAAACACATTTTAATTTAATTTTGAGCTCAAATTTCACTATTATTTTCTACAATAATTATAAAACGGAAATATTCTATTAGGACAAATTTGGACCGAAATTTTGGTTTGGAGACAATAGAATTGTTCACGCAAAAACATTTTCCATGTGAGAAACTAGCATGTACGCTCCTGAAATTTAACCCGAGGCGGACGTAAAATAGCCTTTTACGATTAACTACCACTTGATATACATTTAAACGACTGATAAGAGATATTTTTTTCAATTCCATTATTTTTTTTATAATCAGCTCATAAATTATTTTATTTTATTGTTTATTTTTATTTTAAAAAAAAAATTTAATACAAATAAAGGCTTCTTTAATTATTTAAGATAATTGCACAAAATAACAGGAAATATTTATTGTCAAAAAAAAGTAACATGTAAAGTTTACAAATAAGTTTATAATTAAATTTTCATGCGATTCAGGTCATCTTATCCAACTACTTGAACGTGTGCAAACTTAGTTAAAAATTCTCCAAAGTTATACTGTTAACATTTATTAAGTTTCTATCATTGTTTTCAAAGTTATTTTGACAAAAGTATTTAAAATATTTAACAAAATAGTAGTTGTTAATCTGCAAACAATTTTGCGATATTCAAATTTTATTCAAATTAAGCTTTCCATTTGAAATTATTAATTAATTTCAAGATTATAAAAGATAATTTTTGTAATAGCTCATTTCGTTTATAATAATTGAAAAAGTTAGAGAATCTTGCAGATTTTCCGTGAGAATATGGAGTTGACGTTAGTTGAACCTATTCCTTTATATAATGAGGGACGTAATTTCCTGCGGCCTGAAAGAATTAAATAGAGTGTTGGAACTTGGTGGTAAGTTTGTAATGAATCGCCTAAGGATAACAGATACTTGATAAAATGATTTAAAAAATCTACGCTTTTCTCACTATACCCTTTTATATTAAATGTGTTAATAATATAATATA
>JABFPM010003368.1:0-14506 GCA_022817325.1 Idris sp. 1 HC-2018 | reverse complement strand
GCGCCGCACTCCTCTGATACACATAACTTATAGGTTAAGTTGCGCGCCCGACGTCAACTTGTTGTTGTTGTTGCGTGTGAGGCGCGCGCGCCCCCCAACTCGCCTCTGCGCTCGTCTTTTATTATAAATTCAAGTTGGAAATCCAAGTTGTTGTTCTTCTTCTTTGTTGTTTATTGTTGTTTTTAAAGAGCTGAAATGTCTTTTCGAGTGGTGCGCAGCAGCAAATTTCGCCACGTGTACGGCACGGCGCTCAAGAGAGAACAATGCTACGACAACATCCGGGTCTCCAAGTCATCCTGGGACTCGACCTTTTGCGCGGTCAACCCGAAGTTTCTCGCCATCATCGTCGAGTCTGCGGGTGGTGGCGCTTTTATTGTCCTCCCACATAATAAGGTAATTGTCTTTTTTATTTAGAAATCAACTATTTAGTTATTTTGTTCCTTTTTAAAAATCTAATTTATTGTTTTATTTATTCATGATTTAGTTTTTTGTTGAGTAAGACATAATCAAAAATAGTCACCTTGATTTACATATTTATTGTTTAATTATAGGATAGTTTATTTTATAAAATACCGTTGAACATTCATGATCTAAAAATAGACACCAAATCAGATGGTATTTGATATTAAACTGTATAAATAAATTAAGCTGAATATTTGAAGAAAAGCTTATACTAATACCAATACTCAGTTTAATGATGTACAACAAGCTTATTAAAATGAATTTCTTATTTTAACACTAATTGATTTAGTTTTCTTTTTCTAACAAAAAAGAAATTTAATATTTTTTTCATTTAAAAAACCACTCAAAGTGGGATCATTAATTGCAAATAAATTATTCAAATGCTATTAAAGGTGAACTAATATAAACACATTTATAAAAAAAATAAATAAAAGTTTGATTATGGCATTTAATTCAATTTTTGAGTATTGAACTTTATATTATAAATTTATATTACATTTCATGTTCAATCAATGTCAACAATTTAAAAAAAATGTGATTCAAAATCTATTGCATATAGATGAAAAAAGTCTAAAAATATATAACATAAAGTTGACAAGTTTTTAAGAAAATTAAAAACCTTACCAAATTTCAAATATATTAGTTTAACTGGATTAATAAAAACGTAAATTTCAACTTATAACAGCGGTATAATTGTCTTCAATATTTAATTTGAGGTTATGTTCACAATAAATGATAAATAAGTCATGTATTTGAGATTTATTTTCGAAACTTCTTAACCACTTTTTCCTAGAAAGAACTTGACATTTAACGTAAATACAACTGAAAAAACTATTTTTTTATTCAACAAATTTTGACATTGACTGTACTGTATATGCAATATATGCTTCAAAATGAATGTTGACTAAAATGACATTATATTTAAGATATGTCTCCGATGAAACAGTTTTCTTACGAATTACTTAATATTTTAACAAAACGTTGTTCAAGTTTTAAATAGTCTTACTCGATTTTTTCTAGATTTTTTATCCGCTTACTTTTTGAGAAAATTCGAATTAAAATGTTCAATTTTTCTATATTGACTATAGGTTAGAATAGCGCCGAGATATAAAATAGTACTGACGAAAAACGAGTGCGCTCTTTCTATATAGCGGCGCTACTCTAACTTATGCATCAGTATAGCTAAATCTGGATTTACAATGGGGATTTTTAAAAATAGTGAACGAATTAAAAATCTGAAAAAAATCATGCATTATTGTTTTACTGTAAGGAACCTTTTTGTATAATTTGTGCTTATTTGTAAGAAAAGTAGTTTCCTCAGAGACATACCTTAAGACAATTTAAACTTAAAAATAATATTGTACTTAACATTTAAATTTGCATTATTTATTCCTCTTATAAAACGAATTTTATATTAAATAAAAGAATTTTTTTTTCTCACTTAACTTGATTAATAATGCTTTTTTTTCTTACATCATTGAAATATTTTTTCAATTTATCTACAATTACTTGTTATTTGAATTAACATATAATTGTTTATAATAATAATTATAAAAAAAAAATTAAAGTTTTGGCAAGATTTGTTAGTATATTTTTTTTTATTTGTTCATTGTTATCATTAAAGTGAGTTTTACGTTGACTCTTTGACAACCGTGGCAGCATTTACTTTCGAGAGAAGCGCGGCTCTCGGCCTGGGTCGGTTATTTATATGTATGATTTGTTTCGAATGGAATTCACGAGCGAGAGGAACACTGCGACGATTTTTCAATGGAAAACCGGTCGAAAGTTATGATTTGTGGAGGAGCGATTATTTTCGTCAGCTTTTCAGCGCTTTCCACACTTATTTTTGGATTTGGACTTTCGACTTTCCTCAAATTTGGCTGCTTTCGCCGCGATTCAATACTGGGCCCTTTTTCTTCCATCAGAATGCATCGTATATCTAAAAAAATTACACATTTTTAAAGTAAAATTGTCATTAAAGTATAATTATTGTTACTTTGTTTTTTGTCTTTCTTTTTATCTTTGTAACTTTTACCATACAAATTTCTATTTACATACTTAACTTATTTTTCTTCAAATAAATGAGAATAATATACAATCTGAATTTATTTCAGCGATCTTATAAAAACGAAGTAAGCATTCCTTTTATACATTCGTAGCATGTAATTCGAAAGTAGTACTTATGAGAATCCCGATATGTAGTTCACTCTTGAATCATGTTGGTTTATCATGTATTGTATGTAAATAATTGTCTACTACAATGTTATTAACAAAATTCAGTAGAACTTTGATACTCTAAATGTAATTGTTCATGTTACTTTCCAGTTACTAGTTTTTTTTTCTTTATTTGTACATTTGCTCAATCTCTAGTTAATAAATTTTTATAAAATATTTTATTAAATTGAACTGAAATCTACATTTTTCTATTATATATTTGTTGTATTCTTAAAATATCTTATCATAATGGCTTGATTAGATAATTTAATTTTAAATATGTAATGAATTTTCACAATTTGTAATTGTCATCATTAAATTTTAAAGTTTAAAATTGTTATCTTTAATTTACAATTGAAGAAAACATAATTTCATTTTTTTGTATCACTGCAAAACAGTAATTTAAACCATATTGTTTGAATTCCAGTTCGTTTCCGATTTCCATTTTAACCGCATTATCTCTCTAAATTGACACGTTTAATTCAGATTACTTATCACAAACAAGCCTTATATTATCATGCAAAACGTGTTAACTTTTAAATTGACAATTTAAAAGAAAAAAAATCTTAATTTTATTAAATGTTTTCACGTCGCGATTGCTATGCACTTGAAAGCGAGAATTTATTTTTACCGCAACTTATTTTCAAGTTATTTTTATATTTCTCCTACATCAATAATTCAATATATATATTTCTGATAAATATAGTTTATATAATCTTGTAACAAATTTTATTTTTTGGTAATTTTATTTAAGATCACAGTTGTTATAGATTAAAGTGACTCAATAAAATTAAACAATTTTTCGGACAACGTTAATAATAATCTTTAAAATATTTCTCTTATTTCTTCTTAAATAATTTTGTGGATATTTAAATTAATATAACATATTTTAAAAAATATCAAAACTGGTGTATCACTTTTAAAATTAATAAGGAAATGATTGTTAATTTAAAAAATAAATGGCATCAAAGCACTATTATCCTGGGGACACATTTTCAAATAAAATATTGAAGGTACTCAAGCGGTGTAATGTTATTAAATTATGGTACATGTGCAACGAAAAGATGACGTGTGTAAACAAGAACACTTTGCCAGCAAGTAGAAAGAATAATTCAATAAATGGAAGTAATATGATTATTAATACTGTAAAGTGAAACAATAACATTTATCTTGTGTGCATGTTTCACGGTTTCGTTGAAACCATTTTCATATATTTCAGTCAATAGGCATCCACACTGTACCTGTTTCACTGTAGATAATTTGTGTGCTTTGTTATTTACGGAATAAATGTTTGTGTTGGTTACACCAGGGGTTGACAATATCAGAACATTGAATTGGATTGATTGAATATATTTAAATTACTAAATTATTATTTAAAAAAATAATTTAATTGTCATTATGTAACAATTTAATGTAATAAATTACTATATAGGATTGGCAATAAAATTTAAAAAAAAAGTTTAAATTAAATTGCAAGTTTAAAGTTGATAACTTTTAATTTAACTTGGTTAATAAAATCTAAATACTAATTATCAACTTTTTCGATAAAAAGTTCAAAGTTGACTTTTATTTATTAGCCTTTTCTAGAAAGTAGTCTCCTATTGTAGAAAAATACATTAGAAACTTGACCATTTTGAAAAAAAGTATTTAAAAGTCCATTAAATTTGAAACTTGTCTTTTTTAACTTCAAATTAAATCATTTGAAACATCATGTAAAATGTAAATGTACTTGAAAGTAACTATTGTTTTAATAATTTCAATAAATATTTGCAAGTTGTATGAAATGAAATATCAAACAAAACGAGTATTTTTATAATTCTATTTCAGTTACACAATAACCAAAAAAACAGGATTAAAATAATAATTATCTTATGTATAATTTCTATTTTAACTGATTTATTTTTATTTTATAAACAATTACCATGATTTTATCAATAATTATATTATAAAGTTTATTCAGTTGGCTGGTTTTTAAATTAAAAATGAAACATAATAGAATAAAAGATAATGGACTTTTGTACAAATGATTTTCTCTCTGAAAAAGTCATAAATTTAAATCAGTCGTTGAATTAATTATAACTATTTCATATCCGTTGATTCGATTTCATATTATATATTTCGTTGTATAATTTTAACAAACTGAAACATTATTATTTTGATATCTACGGTTGAAACAAAATGCATGAAAATAATTTAATAATAAATCCAATTCAATCACAAAAGGATAACAATATAATAAAATTTTAGTGATTTTATATTAAAATATAAAATGATCAAGTGAATATTTTAAAAAACATTATAACTAAATAGACAAATTAAAACATTTTATTTAATTTTTGATTATTTTACAGTAAAATTAATACATTTCAAGTAAGCATTTATTTAATAAGTAAGAAAAAAAACTAAAATATTTAAGATACATGCAAAATTACTTTTTAAATCAGAAGTCGATGGAAGGTGACTTTTCTAATATTGTTTGTTGCACATAACAAAAACCTTCACAAATAATAACTGTTATTTTCTATGTTTCCGGCGTGAATTCCATTTAAGTAATACAGGAAGACCAAAATCTTTTTTTTTCTTACATTAATGACATTTTCATCAATTTTTCTTAATTTACTTTTTTCTAATGAGAACAAGTTTTTTTTTTTGCTTTAAAAATAAGAAAACTTTGATTTTCTCATAGTAATAATATTGAAATAAATGACTTTTTTGAAATTGCAACTGATTCTCGCAGGATCCCACGTTTGTAGAGGATCGATATAACACTGAGTATTGCATACAACCAGCATCGCATACTAAACCTGGCGTTCACTTTTTGACCCCAATTCCTTCGACAGTCCCTAAAATCAAAAATTGTTGCAAAAAAACCAAAGCGTTAAAATATATAAACAAATACAAAAACAAAACCAAAATTCTTCCTACTTCTTTTCTTCTCAAGTGTGAGTAAACCCAATTTGATGCGCAATCAACTTTTTTATACGCTTACGGCATTTGTCCTGCTATTATCAGTGCTTTTTTCTACGCGTAACAAATGTTCAATGTTTGTTGCTCAAATACTATGCCTTTTTTGAATGCACAAATTTTTGTATGCACATATAGAAGTTGCGCTTAAATGATTATTTTTTGTTTTGTTTGTTTTTTTTTAATTGAATAATTCATTAGAAAAACTGAAATGTATACTTTAATTTATTAGTTCTGTTAGTTTTGTTAGTGATAATGACATGTTAGTGATAAAATTATCTTTTTCTTGGAGATAATTAGTTAAATATTCATTACGTTTTAAAATTCTTTTGAAAATTACTTTTTATTGGGAACTTCAAGAACAGTAAAACTAAATTTCGATTTCAACTGGATTAAACGGATACATGAATCAGCTTATCCTTGTTTATCGCTGAATATAAAAGTTACAACAATTCACGGTTTATTTTAAAATGTGTATCCAAGTTAAATTCGTAAAACTTAAAATATAAGTTTATTTATTCTCAGCAAAAATATTAAACTTGAATATTATTGGACCAAAATTATGTGTGTTTCATGTCATAATTTTCGTTAAATGAGCATTGAAATAATTAACGTTGCCCGAGGCATTTTTTCCTCTTTTTTTTAATTAAAAAATAAATCAACTTTGTTAAATAATTACAAAAAATAATTCAACGAGATCATTTGTAATTTCGTTTTGCGAGTTGGGCGGAGGCATTTGTTCCGGAAAATGTTTCCGTCGTTGGTAAAATTGTGGAAATGTTGTTGGCGTCGGTTCGTTATGAATTGTTACAAAGTAAAAGCTCAAGTTACGCTAACCGGACGATTTAATTTCGTGCAATCATACTTAAATGGTTAATAAATTGTGCTGGTAAAAAAAGAGAAAATGAAAAAACAAAAAAACAACTTATCCATGCGATTTAACACGAGTTTTGTTCAGGTGCCAACAACTGTTGCAACACCTCGTGACGCACTTTTATCATGTATTTGTGAATCTAGCATAATAAAACCAGTTGAATTTAATAATATCCAGATCATCAAAAAATCCAGAAAGAGTGAAAAAAATTGCACTACTTTTTTGCACCCACAAAATCAATAACAAAATTGATTTCCAAAATTATTTTGAATGTCGCATGTGACCGAAACGTAGTTTATAGACATTGATAGTAAAAAAATGATAATTTTTATTTTAAAACTAAAATTGTGATTTGTGTGACACCAGGTGGGACGGATTCTGGCCGACCATCCGCTGGTGGGTGGACACAAGGGTCCCGTGCTGGACATCGCCTGGTGCCCTCACAACGACAACATCATTGCCTCCGGCTCCGAGGACTGTGTCGTGAAAGTCTGGCAAATCCCCGATGGCGGCATCAGTCGCACCCTCACTGAGCCTGTGGTCGACCTGCAGCTGCACCAGCGCCGAGTTGGGCTGGTCCTCTGGCACCCGACCGCGCTCAACGTGCTGCTCACCGCGGGCTCGGACAACCTCGTGATCATCTGGAACGTCGGCACCGGAGAGGCCCTCGTGAAAATCGACTGCCATCCTGATGTAGTTTACTCTGCCTGCTGGAACTGGGACGGCTCGCAACTCGTGACCACCTGTAAAGACAAAAAAATTCGCATCCTCGACCCGAGAGAGGGTACCATCATTAAGGAAGCTATTGCTCATGAGGGTAGCAAGGCCACCAGAGCCATCTTTCTCAGGTAACGAATGATTTTGTTTTTTTTTTAATTTAAGAATTTAGTATTATAAAATATAAATTAGAGAAAAGGTTATTCAACTTTGACAATTTATAAAGTTTCTTAGTTTTGATAATTAAAAAAGTTTCTTAGTTTTGTTAATTGGAAAGGTTTCTTAATTTTGATAATTTGAAAGGTTGCTAATATAGTTAATTTAAAAGTTTTCCTTTCGTTTTTTACAGAGGTGGTCTTATATTCACAACTGGGTTCAGCAAAATGTCCGAACGGCAGTATTCCTTGCGAACCCCCGACGTTCTGTCGGAACCAATAGTCATGGTGGAACTTGATACCAGCAACGGAGTGATGTTTCCTCTGTACGATCCCGACACGAACCTGGTGTACCTCTGCGGCAAAGGTGACTCTGTGATTCGATACTTCGAAGTGACGCCAGAGCCCCCCTTCGTGCACTACATCAATACCTTCCAGACACCGGACCCGCAACGAGGCATCGGTATGATGCCCAAACGAGGCTGCGACGTCAACAGCTGCGAAATCAGCCGCTTTTATCGACTCAATAATTCAGGATTGTGTCAAGTTATCTCCATGACCGTTCCTAGAAAGGTGTTTTA
The DNA here is from genome assembly GCA_022817325.1 of Idris sp. 1 HC-2018. Lineage (NCBI taxonomy): Eukaryota > Metazoa > Arthropoda > Insecta > Hymenoptera > Scelionidae > Idris > Idris sp. 1 HC-2018. The sequence continues at coordinate 6,539 of JABFPM010003368.1, read as the reverse complement.
CCTTTTGTTTGTTACTTTTTGTTGTTGTAACTCTTAACACATGACTTGATTATGTGTAAAGAATTGGAGCAATTTTTTTGTTTGAAAGTGTTAAAAAAGTTAGAATCAACATCACATTTATTATCTTAAAGCTTAAACATTGTGTTTTGTTTTTCAGTCGGAACTTTTTCAAGAAGATTTATATCCAGACACAGCTGGCGACACAGCAGCTATCTCCGCTGAAGAATGGATGGAAGGAAAGGACGCTCAGCCGGTGTTGATATCGTTACGAGACGGCTACCAGCCTTCGGCGGCCAAAAATGAGCTCAAAGTTCACAAAAAAGCCAACCTGTTGAGCAAGAACGCCAAAGTCGCTTCGTCCAATTCGATCGGTGGCTCGCAAAGCAACTCCTTCTCGGTAATAATCATCATAATTGCAGTAAATTCTCTCAACTGAAGTTCAAATGAATTTTCTTTTTTTGTTTATATTATTTTATACTTTTATTTAAAATTGATTTGTTTTTTTCGTTATATGTTAAAGGAGGAAAAAATGAAAGAATTCGCCGAGGAAATCAGAAAGCTAAAAGCAATGATCATTAAGCATGAGGGTCGAATTCGTGTGCTGGAAGCAGCTCTTCAAGTACAGCTCAAAGACGAGGAACGAAACGAAAAGTCAGCCTCGCCCACTGCTGAAAAAGAAAATCTCGCTGCCGACGAGGTCTGATAATAAAAGGAGCAAAAAAACCAAGTCAAAGTTGTATCCTTCATCCGTACCCATCATCCGAGCAATAGCTTTACGATAAAGTCATTTTAATGTGAATTTAAATAAACGAGCGTATTATATTTTGATATATGATACTTTGTGTAAATATTAGGTACTGAGTTGCGTAGCGTGGCTGTTTTCTTCTTTTCTTTCTACTTACTTTTTTAAACTTTTTTTTAATATTTCTTTTTTTCTTTCTTTCTCTGTTTCTTCCATTTCTCTTTTTTATCTTCGTTTTTGACTTATAGTTAACACCTTTATTATTTATTGTACATCTGATGACTGTTTACTCATTACCTTTTTCAATCTTTTATCACTCTGTCTACCAAGAGCCGATCGTCTCTTTATCTGTTATATATATAAATATATATTTATGTGTAGTATAATGTTATTTTTTGAGATTTTAATGAACACGTGCACCTGGATACAAGTTTTTGCGTAACGTTATCTCCAGTGCCTTATTTGTACAGAAAATATATTATAATAAACGATTGTTTTTAATTCAACGAAAAAAAAAAAAGAAAATTGTTTCATGAAAAAGGGATCAACCGAGATCTCAATTTCTTCGGAGCCATTTCTAATGATATAACAATTTTTTTAATTTTCTTTTTTTTTTTACTTCTTGTTTGTAATGTCGCACGGATATTAGAAATTAGATGTGAAAGATAAACGGAAATTTATTCACCGGAAAATAAGTGAGAATCGTGGGATTCTGCGTTTTATATTAAAGAACGGAAATGTTGTTAATTGAGATGATTGAGACGATCATTGTAAGAGAGAATTCAGAGAAAAAGTGAACACATTGGACATTATTTTTAACAAATTGTTTTGTTTGTTAAAAATTTAAGTATACAAAAATTTTTATCGATATTTATTAACCCGTTACGATTTATACTTTCTCCTTCTTTTCGAATTTCCGAAATTATCGTTCAACAATAAATTTGCCTGCTCTATAATTTCAGAAAATTGACCGACCGATTATTTATTTATGGTAATTTTAACGATTCTTTGAAATAAAGTGAGCAACATGTAACGTTAAATTGTACTTTTTTTGTCTCTCTTTTAAGTTATTTCATACAAAATACGTATTATTTAAATAAATAATTTTTTTTCTCCAAAATTAGATATGTATACTACATGAGACTGATGATAATTACAATTATAATAAAACAATGAAAGTTGATTATTATTGTCAGTCACCGTACATAAATATTACCTTGAATGAAGTATTATGTGTTACGATATTTATAAAAATTGTGAAATTAATTTAATAAAATAATTTGTTCTTCCAATTTTGTGTGTTTATAATTTTTATTATTATTATTATTATTACTGATTCACCTATAAAAGATTTTATTATATTTCGTCGTTTCAAATTTCAATTTCGCCAGCAAATTGAATTCGAACGAAAAAAAGGAAAAACTTATAGCAAGTTTCAAGTTGCCAAATAATTTATCAACAAATTTTAACAACACACGGGTTATTCATAAATTTTGTAACAGAAATGTCTAAAGAAAAAGTGAGTTCGAATGGAAGTTATCACCGACGGGCGGAAGAGATATTAATCGCCGGCCCTCCCGTAGATTTATCTTATCGAAATGCTATCTCCTGTTCCGGTACGTCATAACTTGAATATGAAATCACTTTTAAAGTCCAATTGAGATCCTTCAACATTTAAATTATCAATTATATATTCATTATTTTAATTAATTTATATTTAAATTTAATTTATCATAAAAAAACAAAATGATACACATTTCTACAGTTTAAATTTTTTCTTCTTTTTATCATTGACACTGGAGATTTGATAAAAAACACGCCTCAGTCGTCTAGAACCAGGAAAATGCCAAACCGATCGAGCTATAATTTATTCTTAACAAACTCATTATGGCTCAGTCATAACTGCTTAACAACGTTGAATGGCCTGGACACGCTGGCGAAATCGATCCTCGAGCAACCATCTCTCCTCAGCTGGCTGGATGTTTCTTTCAATAACCTGTCAGACATTGACTCATCTATAACTCAATTTCCGAATCTTAAGATAATTTACTTGCACTCAAACAACGTCTCGAATATACAAAGTGTTTTAAAATTGCAGAATCTCAAGAAACTTCGAACGTTAACTTTGCACGGAAATCCAATCGCCTCGGATTCAGACCACCGTGGGTTTGTAGTTACTGTGCTACCTCAACTTCTCAACCTTGATTTTTCAAGAATAACTAACATCGAACGAAATAAGGCTTTGCCAAAAGGATTCTTTCAAAAAATCAAAGCAAATTAATTATTTTTTCTTTTTTTATTGAATGGCTTGTAAGAATAATTACATATGAAATATAATATGTACAATTTAATGTTTTTTGTGTTTTGTTTTTACTTAAATACAATTAACTTCAAAATGTACACAATTATTTGTCGTCTCTCATCTCTGACAGTGAAATTTCACTCTATCAACAACAATTTTACAAGAAAAGACGTAAATGAGTTTCAGAGACTCTGATTTTACAAAACATTTGTAAATTTACACGATAATTCGTTGATCTTAATCTTAAACAAGTTTGAGAAAAGTTTTAAGCTCTGATTTTTTTTTTTCTTTCAACATGAAGTCAACATAACAAATAATGTGTGAACAAGACATTGGGGGAAAATAATTTAAGTATCATGCTAAAGTTAAGAGCGTCTCCTGTGCTTGCTTCGATGTTTCATTGATTTATCATCCCTGTCCCTGGATCTGCTTCGTGACCTGTAACGAGTGCGCGAAGACTTGTGACTGCTGGAACCTCGGTGTTGGCTCTTTTTGGGCTTGCGCGAGCGGCTTCGACTGTGGCTGCGTGATCTGCTGCGGCTGTGACGCTTGCGCTTGGAATGCTTCGCGTTGTCACCTCGCGACGGTGAAGGGCTTGAGGTTCTCGACCGTCTGAAAAAAATCGGAAAAATAGTTATTAAAGAAATGTGACGTCAAAATCACTGCCAATAAATTCGATTGAAATGTATATCCAATAAATGCTTTATTTTTAACACTAGAACGGCCGGCCAAAATAACGTTTTTTTTAAAATTTCATTTGTCCAATCTTAAAATTAATCACTATAAAACGATATATGATTCATTTTCTGATATATTTTCTTATGATTTTCACAATTGAAATAAAAAAATATAATAATATGCGAATAATATAGAGCAACAAACAAAACCTTGCTGGAACAAAAAGGTTCCATCGGCCGTTCTAGTGTTTAAGTCCGTGTTATTGATAACGACACTTTTTCTCTTATCAAAGTTTATATATTTCGTTTTATATTTAAATTTAATTTTAAATCTAATATTTCAATTTGTATTCAAATTTAAGCGATACATTTGTTGTATTAAAACTTTTCAATGCCCTTTCTTAAGGTATTATTATATTTTTGTTTTAATTCTTTCTTTTTAATTTTATTATTTAATATTATAATGTCTCAATTGAGGAACGAACTAGTCAGTTGGGATTATAATTATTAATTTGTTTAAGTTGTTTGCAGTATAAACTGTTAATTCCAAGTGTTTCGTATTCCAAACGGAAATGGTCCGGCAAACACACGAAACACCAATAGATGTTTCAATCTTAGTGAAATTTGTCAGACATTCCAATAACATAATTTACATTCCGCATGGCATAGCTTGCGATACTCAATTTAATCGATATTCTAAAATAAATTGTGTGTTTATCATTTTTAACTACAAAACAGATTTCATTATTAAATTTAAAACAAAGATGAAACAGAATCGCAAATCGATGCAGCTGCAGCTGGGTGAATTAAAAATTCGCGATAATTTAAAGGAACTGAAAACAACAATAAATCTTAGAATAATGAACATAAAGGCAGTCTAAAAAAATTCTTAACAATTTTCTGCGTTAATCAAGCGTACAATAAAAGTAACATTGAATTTAATAATAAAAAAATGTAAAAAAAGTACATAAAGAATTTATAACGAGAATTACAAATGAAAAAAGCTTAACAAAACTAATTTAATTAAAGAACTAACTCGAGCTTTATGACAATATATTTTTAAATTAATGGAAATATTAAGTAATTAAATATATTGCAGTAATTAACAAAACCTCACATTATATAACACAAACAGGATTGTAAAATGTGTATTCATCTCTCTAATTGAGTTTACATTCTCTGAAATAAATCATTAATTAGAACATTTACTGTCTTTTTTTGCTGCAAATTAAATTTGTCCATATTAATTTATAGATTTTCTACAATTAAATTAATTATGTAGAATAATACCTCGCAGTCTTAGCTCTTTCTGGAAGTGCCTGAGAATCAGTTCGGCTTATAAATCCATAAATTGCTTGCTGCTTCGTTTGTGTCGGACTTGGCGTGTGACCGTCAACCTCAACAGCTCGGGCCTTTGTTCTTGCCTCCTCGTACTGCCTCCTCAGCTCCTCGACTTTTTTTTCGAGCTCTTCCGGTTTCACTCTACGTCTCACGTACAGCCTCAGTATTCGCCTACAAACGTCCCGAATTTCGCTTTCAGTTACACGAAACAGGGAGAACCAAGACGGATTGTTTGGCAACGGCAACTTGTGAAGGCGAGTTCCCAAATAAATGCATGCACAGGCTATGGTTTCCGGCTGATGCCTGAGAAACACGTCTGATCGCAGAGAATCGTTCATATAATTCCAACATTGTTGCATCAAAGCGCGGTTCTTTTCATAACCGAGTACTTGCAGGTACATAACAATAATCTTGTGAGGGTGTTTTACGTGTACGCAAAATCCGAGTTCTTTTAAAACACGTCGTTCAGACTTAATAACGTGGTTTTTCATTGATATGTAATTTTGGTCCAAAATCACCGGTGTTATTGGCCTAAAAAGAAAATTTAAATAATTATATTTTTATTAAAAGTTAAATTAACATTTTTATCACAAATTAAAACTATATTTTTGTGGATTTTATTAAGTTAATTATAAACAGGTTTCTTAGTTATTACTGCTATTCTGATTTCAAGAAGAATACTTACTTCTGATTGGACAATTGTTTAATATGATGAAATACATTAATTACATCTCGGATTCGACGAAATGATTCCTCAATTTTACTAGCTAAACAAAGACAAGCCATTGCGGTGATTTCCATATTGTGCCTCACTAAAGACTTGCTGTAGTAAAATCGTTGAAATAGAACTTGTGCAGTTGCCATGGCAACCTGTAAAATATGTAAATTTCCAAATTCTGTTAGATTTACATAATAGGTGTTAGTATCAGAAATAATGAAAATTATTGTTTGCAACTGGAATCCAAAATGTACTTCATTCAATAGATTTTTTTTGTTCGGTCTAGAATAATATATATGTTATGGACAAAATTTCTTTCTCAAATTTTTATTAAAAATAAAAGTAAATTAATTGGAGTTTTTAGTCATTTTTATTGTAACTTCATAAAGAACACTTTATTGTCTAAACATGATTATTAGACAAAATTATTCATGGTTCATTCTAATTTACTATTTGTTATAAGATTCTTTTTAATGCAGTCAGTAAAATATGGAACCTTTTTTTCTTAAACTAAAAGCAATTTTCAGGTAAACAAATCTATTATGTTCATTTTAAAAGTAAGTTGGTGCAAAAAAAATGAGTGAAACTTTGTGAAAAAGCAAAATTACTTTTTCATATAGCTAAAAAATAATTTTCAATAATTTTTATTGATTTGAACCTTTAAATGTATAATATTTTAAAAGCTTTAATGCGTTTGAACTCTATTTTTAACTAGTTAATTTTCATTAAAGAATTAATTACTTGGAGTTTTTTAATTAG
>JABFPM010003367.1:0-14507 GCA_022817325.1 Idris sp. 1 HC-2018 | reverse complement strand
GGGGGGGGGAGGGGGAGAGGTTGTATTTTGTACTTGACTTTTTAACTTTCTTCGGATTTCTATTTGCATGTATTTGGTTTCATTCATGTTTTTCTCTTGCATTGTTTATTACCTACAGTTGTCTTTGCAATAGATTTCAATATTTTCAGTAAAGATAGCCACGCATGTCTCTCAACGTTGAGACTAACTTCCTGCAGTTTGTTCGTAAACATTTCAGCAATTTTTGGAAGCGTTGCACGTCGTGAAAACAGGTTGCACGATTGCATTATAGTACCGCATTTGGCTTCAGTTTTACCATTCTCAAAAGCAATTAATAATTGCTCAAAATGTCAGACCCATAGATCGTCTTTATGTGCATGAGGAAGCCGAAGAATTTCTTGATTATCAGGAAGTAGGCAATCTGATTGCAGGTCACGCGATTCAAGAATGGCTCAGTTATTTTGTGGATGCTCTTGTGAGAAAACTTTTTATGCCACCGATGAAGAGATAATGAGCAGAATATAGGTCGATGAAGATGGCTTGTTGACTATTACACTGAGAACCTGCTCAGGTAAATATAATCTGAATTCAGGTTGTGCCGATTTCAGTTGGAAATTGGCGCAACCAAAATTTCTGGTTCGATTAACCTGAAATCAGGTTGATCTAATCAAAACTTTTGGTTGGAAGTTGATACAACCTGAATTCAGTTTATATTTACCGATGTAAGTTTTCAGTGTAGCATTAAAGTCACCTATAACAAACTTAACAAACTTCTTTTTGGCAAGGATTGGAGACATCTTAAGTTAGTCACAAAAAGCATCTTTGCTCATATCTACATTACAATTGGTGAGAACGTAACACTACATTATGGTTATAATTTGGTGTTTAAAATTTAATCTGGCTATCATTATCCGGTTGGAGCTTGGACCAAAATCTATGAAATGTCCTTGTTGTTTTAGATAAGAGAAGATCTATGCTGTTTTTGTCACTGTAGATAAAATATTCACCGAACTATATTGCAATGCTTCCTTGTCCCATTCATCTTGTTTCCAAGATTTTCAGTATGTCAAGGTTATAGTATATCATCTCGGAACAAGATGACTTCAGTCTGGAGGTCTGTGTAAAAATTCGTAGGATCTAGGTACCTTTTCGTGTGAGCTCTCGAAAGCGAAAAATGTTTTGTTTAATGTCTGATCCGAGTAATTTCCTTTGGGCTATTTCTGTGATTGATTATTACGCTGGCCAATGAAACTCCTTCGGGGTAGTAGTGAAGGGGTGTATGAATTGAGATAAGAGAGGGAAGGTTCTCAGATCGATTCATAAACACATTTGTATAGCGAGCGGCTTCATGCAAGAATAGATGCATGCTTTCAGCCACATCGAACATAATGTATAGACGCTGAGGTACTTACTCTCTCTTATTTGTAATCGACTCTGCAGTCCAAAGGGGCTGAGTACCCAATCTCTTCTCTAGTTGCTTGATTCCTTGGACACACCAAGTGGAAGTTAGGTGTAGGACATTATTTTGAGAGAGACTAGAATATTATCTTTTAACAAATAAAAATAATATTATAATAAAATAACAACACTCAATATTCGGAGAATACTTGTCAAGAAAGAAATACTCATCAAATTTCAGCTATTTAACCATTGAGGGTTTTCAACAAGTTGACACATCAGATATCGTATTGTTCATAGGAAAAGTTTATTCCATCTGAGGAAAAGTATTGAATCCACTTCAAATTCAGTAAAAATGTTTCTCCATCTCCAGGACTCATGATCCAAATACAGTTCGATGATTAACTTTTTAAATGGAAGTTGAGTTTGAAGCTGTGATTTGTGGCATGTCCAAAATATCGTTATATTGTATAAAAGTATATGTATAAAGGTGTATTATTAACGTAGTGCCAATTTACATATTGTTTTGTGGTGAATATAATGAATTTTTTTAAGAAATAAACTGGTCCAAGTTTTTGGGTTTTCATTACAATGTCTATTATATTTAATGTAAGAATGTATTTTTGATTAAGTCCAAAGGTCCCCTAATCAAACTTGACATCAGTTCCTTTTTCTCCTCCGAAATATTTGAAAAATTGTAAAGTTCCTTAATAAAGGTTGAATAAGGTATCAGTTATTATCAGTTTTTGGTATGCTTTAGGATTCATCCCAAAGAGCCTCTGAGGATTCAAGAAAAGTGAATGATGCTTGACTTCTTCTGTTGCAGAATTTGATGTTAAAGATTAATGCAAAGGCGTTTTCAAAATTACTGTGAGTCGAAGTGATCTGAAGATGTAATTGTAGTAACACAAGAACGAAGATTTTAATCTATAAATAACAATCAAAATCAGGTGCATTCGAGAAGTATTAACAAGTTAATTGTTTGTTATACTCCTAAAACAAATTGTTATCAAGATTTCTAACTGTCCTCGAACTTTATGATTTTTATCAAATTTACATTGAAGGTCCAGCTTTATTTTAAGTGGTTTCAAATTCTGACAGGATTCCGGCACTTATTGCTACACCATCAATTCAATTAGCAATATTTGTTGATGGTTCAATCTAGGATCTTCATGTTTTAGATTCTGCCTCTGTTGAACCTATTTCAATATATGCTCAACCTTCAGTTTGGCATTTATCTTCGGAAACTTCAAATCTAGAGAGAGAAAATGATGTTACATATACTAATTATGAAATGAAGCAATGGAAATGTTCTCAGCAAAAGCTTATTAATGAATCTCTATAATTGCACTCATAATCTAGATATGAATGTATCCAAAGTGTTACGTGTTATAAAATTTAATTGTTCAAAGCCACGATGTAACTTTTATTTGTCTTTTTGACCAGGTATTAGACGATTAAGCATACTTTTCTTTCTTTTGTCTTTTTTTATTACATAATTGACAAAATTTCGACGCGTTATCGATGTCTTGTTTAAGTTACAAAGAAAATTAAATTTAAATATGTTTACATGTTTACAATTTTTCTGAAATCACTTAAGAAATAAAAAGAACACATTACTCAAATTTACAGAAAATGAGAAAAAATGAGCTTTTCCTTACAAATATTTCTAAGTTGTTTTTTAATTTAAATATAGTTTTTATCTTCAATGTTTTAAAATATCTGCTCAGTTCTGAGAGCATTCACTCCGAAATTCAACAACATATTGTTGAATTTTAAACTGTTTGTGTAAAATTCAATAACATGTTGTTGAATTTTGAAATTATCGTTCAAATTTCAATTAATAAAATTAATTAGTTAATAATTTTAAAAGTTAATAAAAATAAAATAATCAAGCAAATTTATTTAATTTATAATTATATATTTCATTATTACATACTTTTAAAACAACATGTTGTTTAAAGTCGTGTTGAATTTTCAACAACCCGTTCACAGTATATGGTAAAACAATGAACAAATTATTTGTACTTTTGCATTCAGTGTTGTTTGTGTCACTTTCTTTTAATTTGGAGAAAGATCAAAAATGTCATCATTGGCTTTTTGGATGTTTTAATTATACAAAACAAAGAATATCAGTATTTAAAAACAAATTGGTATAAAAAACCTACTTACTCAGGTAGGTTGTTACATTTTAAGTTTAATGTAATGTAATGAACCGTTCGATTCACCAAAAAAGCATTTTATAATTTGGTAGACGAAGCCATATGTTTATCTAATGGTGAATTTCATCAGTTTAATTTGAAAATTGTCACGAACATTCTAAAAAAGAATTGTTATTTAGTGAGTTTTCCATTAATAAGCATATAAATATAAAGAGATTGTTATTTAATTTTTTAATAATGGTTGTAATAATTTAACTCAAATCTTTCTGTCAAAGAGCAAAGTTTTATGATAAATCAACTTATTGAGAATTGAGAAATTGTTTTATAGTAGTTAAATACTATAAGAAAAAATCGTCCCCTAGGTAACTCTTGTGTTGAACATATTAAAAATATGTCTTTCTTTAAGCATCGGAAATACGTCAAATTCATGACAAAATACAAATGTAAATAAAATAATTTTTACAGAATGACTCTGCAACCTTGCATATTAATTAAATACAATTGCGTAACATCTGTCCAACTTTCAAAACTGAAATAAACATAACTGCCTCACACGTTATCTAATTAGATTTAGTATTTAACTAATGTCCAACTATCGCCAAAACACAGTCACGCCGCTAATCAAATACGATTAAATCCGATCAAATTCTGATCATACTTGGTTATACTTGTTTCTACTTAATTATACGTCTTGTTTGAACAGATTAACTGTGTCTGATCGACTTTCATAACACCCAGTAGCCGCTTCCATTTACCCCGTCGGAAATTTAAACTCAGCGCAATGAATCATCATTAAAAGTCTACGATGAAGCATTTATTAAACGTCAAAGCGCCGCACGAATTTCAAATCTAGCATAATTATACTAAACGCAACACTTTTTCTTGTTTGCTTCTCCGAATCAATAAATCTTTCGAATATTATTAATTTCGAATAAATATTAAAAGTTATATATTCGCTGTCTTGTTTTTGTTGTAATTAGCAGCAAGTTGGACTGTCAAGTGCTGACAAGGCTGAGCTCACAATGCAGCCTAGAGAATTATATTTCGCTCTTAAATTTTGACTTCGATGTATTGCCAACTATATTCCGGTTGAGAGCTCCTGTAAAGACAAAAGAAGTGACGCATTAACTTCCCTCGTGAATTCTCGGCGGATGACTGACACACAGACGTCATTCAGAATTCATGCGGTAGTGAACGATGAGACTAGTTAACACTGCCCACTTAGCAGTCTCGAGACAAGCTGAAAGCGGAATATTTAATATCCGCGTGTGATCTGCTGACTGACATGAAATGGAAAACTTTTCACGCTTGTCTCCGCTTTTTCCCGAGATATTAATTGTAAAATTTCATTTTGCGGTTGTTTCGGCTTTATTACAATTTTAATAACTGAGTTTGTTTATATATATATTTGATAGAAGAGTTCAACGAAGTTATCTAGTTAATATAAAAAAAATAACCTTCTCCGACGTAAATTTAAATTGTTTAGGATAGAATTTAATTAGCTTTTTGAAAAGGACATTTACATAATTACAATTTTATTATTAATATATCGCTTAGAATTTAAATTAAATTCTAGATGTCCAAAGACAAGATCAATGAAAAAAAAAAAAAAAACTAAACAAAGTTAAAAAATAATCAAATCAACTGCTTTGACCCTATTAAGCTCGCAGTCAAGCTAAATCTACATTTGGTTTCGTTATATTTTTATTTTAATATAAATACTATTTTATTTACTGCGCTAAATTGTTCGACTGCAAACATATTATAAAATATTAAAATCAATATGTTTTAAAACTAATAAAAAATATTATTATTAAATTTACATTTACATATAGATCTCGTTAATTAATTTTAATTGTTAACTTAAAATAATTGCAATAAAAATAATTAATGTTTTTTTCTTTCAGATGCCACCGTCCAAGAGACAGTCTTTTTTCGTGGAGCTCCGGCTTCGATGACTTTACCGGTTTCGTTAACTGGGGCTTCCTTTTGCTGGGCATTGGAGGCATTCGTCTGTTATTAGAAAACTTTATAAAGTAAGTAAGTGACTCTCTTGAAGGAAATGGTATTTCTAAGATTACACATAACTGTACTTCATTTAATTGCTCGTCGACAAAATCTATTGACAATTTAGTGTTTCAATAAACTTTAGCAATTTTAATTCTAAAAAGAAAGCTTATTTTAATTAAACTTTGCGCGCAATAAATTTTATTTCTTCGTTATTAATGCAGGTCTTTTGTATGAAATACGTAATTATAATGAAATGTTTCAAATAATGTCAGAAGTGATAATGATTTTGCTGAAATTTTCATTATTCCTATCCAGGATGTATCATACTATAATAGTCTACAACAGACATCGTTAAAATTTGAGCAGACACGAGGATGACCACTGTGATTTTGATTGATGTGATATCTGCAAGATTGGCAGCCCGATAAAAGCCCTATTAGCTCGGCAAATATTTGAAACGACGACTCAGCAAAATTGTCTTCCCATTCATGTTAACTTTGATGGTTGATTATATCGAAAAAAAAATCAACATCACGTACTTTCAAAATCCCAAGTTTTCATTGTCAATTTTCTCGTTCAGTTTAACAATTGTTAAATGTTAAATAAATTCTAGCTAACTATTAGTAAAAAAGTGAACATTTATTTTAACAAACTTGTATAGCAACAAATTTGTAAAAGTGAAAAATGTATGTACCAATTGTCCGAAAAATTAAAAAGCAGCCTGGCGTGTTTGTGAGCAATTAAACATCGTCTTCTGACAGCGATTATGTTAATTAATGAAATCAAGGTCGGACAATTTGTTCCGGGGCTTAAAAACCTCGCACCTCTTTTTTTGAAGAGCTGTCTATGAATATCCGGTTTTTTTTTTGTTTTTTTTTTGTTTTCTTTAACGTGGCCATTGTGAACTTCAAAACTCGGCGCTTCTCGCGCGATTTCGCCGGTGTACGAAAAATTTATGACCCTCGTTAAGCGAGGAAAAAGTTCTGAAGAAAGTTTCTCGCGCCTTAATTGCTCGGCTCGGTTCTTCGCATTAGAGGTGAATACAAGTAAGTGCCTACAAGGTGTGTAGGATAAATAATTGTGCCTGGCATTATAATTTCTAACGTGCTTCAGGAATAATTATTTCGGGCTAAGATTTTTTAGTTCACTTTTTATTTTCTGACAATTTTATTTCAGCTAATTAAGATGAGCTTTCTTAAAAATTAATAGTCGAGACACTTGTTCTTTTTTGTTACCACAATTGATTTGTGAAAGAAAATTGAGGTTTTGATTGAAAATAAATATTTCCAAAATACTTCGCTTCTGACGTGTAAATAGTTGTGCAATAGTTTGACAAGAAAAATTGCAAGCATACAGAAATATACGTGGTTTAAGCGAAGTGTCTCGGGCAAAAAGAATTTCTCGTCATCGATAAAAGTTCGAAGTGGAAGCTGTCCGAGTTTAAGCCGTCCAAAGTTTTGTGAGAGACGCGCTTGTGAAGTTCGTGGTGTAGTAATAATTTATGCACTTTAGTCTGTATTGGGCCGCAGAAATGCAGCACTAACTTGAAAGCATACCAATTTCATGACTTAAAACAGAACAAAATAAGTAGTGCCATTTGTCCATCAATTTCTTATACGAAAAGAAAATTATCTTTCATAAAAAAAAACAATAAATAAAAAATAAATAAAATTAGTTCGATCACGATTTTGGTGTAATTGCTTTTAAAATATTGTTGTAATAAAATTTGAATTAAAAAACGTAATTGAGTTTTAATTAAAATTTCGTCCGATAGTTTGCACATCACACATAAATTGTAATTAATTTTCATCACAAATTTTCCTCATATTTGGTTAAATTAAATTAAATTAAATTGGTAAAATGTGTAATAACATTTTGTTTAGACAAAAAAAAAAACAAACAAACAAACAAAACAAAAAAATAATCGATGTCCGACTGAACGTGAGTATCACTACTGATGCTCTTTCACTGCAACTGAGACAGTCACAGTCGAATGACTGTGTTTAATCTAGAAGTGAAATAAATTTAATTGAACTTTGATCCTTAATCAATATTCAGCCGCAAACACGCATTACTATTCGAGTACGCACAATCCTGGGGTAGTTACAAAACCATAAATGAACGAGAAGTGCGGTTTTCATCACATTTCCGGAATGTTGCAATTTAAATATGGGTCACAAAAATATCACGTTCTATTGGTCAAAAGTATTTCAGTTCAATTAATTATTTCTTTGGACCTCTTTATCGACAACAAATTTTTGCTTTGATTATTAGCATAAGCTAATATTATGAAAAACAGTTTTAAAAATAATGTGCTTCTGAAAAGCACACATAGTAGCAAAGGTTATTTTTTTCTGCATTAATTTTCAAAGACATTTTCAACAAACGAATTGGATTTTGGTTTGTCTAAAATAATTGGACGTTTCGTTTGAATTTCACAGGCAAAAATTGTTAAAAAAAAGTACTTTTAATTAGCGAGTTTATTGTTTTCACGGCTCAATTATACGACGAAATAGTTTTTTAATATAATTGAAATCTTGATGAAGAACAAAAAAGGTAAAGCAGTGATTCGATTACATTTCTTTGAACATCACAAAAATTCCATCAACTCAAAAACAAACATAAATAGTACTTGTTTTTGTTGCAAGTCCAAAACTTGATTGTGAAAAAAGGCCTACTTCATTATTAGATAAATGTTTATGTCAAAAAAAAAACGAGTAAAATTTATCTGCGTTAATATAATATGCCGTGTATACAAAGTAAAGTTGTACAAAGTATACGCGGTATCTATCATGATTTCAGTTGTTACAAAAAAGTTCAATTCAAAAGCCATTCACGTTTCTGACATTTTCATATTGTGCTACACGCTTATCATTTACGTTTCACCGTTTACCCTATTTCATTCATCTCCTATGACCGCTTACTATTTATGACAAGCCAGCAGAATCAAATAGTCTGTCATTTATTATTTACATGAAAATGAAACAATGCAGGAAAGCTTGTAAAATTTAATAGTGTCTTTTCAGAGTTCAAATAATGAATCATCTCTTTCGTTATTTTAAACAAACAGATTTTTGTACAAACTCTTTTATTACAAGTTGTCTCTTAGTTTCTTATACTGTTTGCTCTTAAAATTAAAAATAATTTTTATTTTGTTGTTTCTTTTCAGGTACGGAATTCGAGTGGACCCAAGACAATGGTTCATATTTTTGAGCGGAAAATACGACGGCGGCGAGGAGCACCCGTCAATTGTATTAATATTTTGTAAGTACAAAGTTGCTTGCCAATTATTCGTTGCAAAAATTGAATGCACCAAAAGTTGCGCTGAGAAATTTCTCCGGTAAATAATTTAACTTCTACCATAAACAGAATCTTATTCGGTTTGAATTAGTTTACCTTCGGAGGATGAAAAACAAAGTAAGGACCTTCGCGTATCAACAAGCCAAATGTAATTGCTTTTCCCTTTGTTGATTCCAACTGCTGATCCATAAAGACGCAAACACTTTTATTTATACTCTGCTGAAAATTTAACATATGTCACTTTTTTATGGAATTAGAAAAAAACAGGTGCGTGTGATTCCAAAAAGCAATTTGTGTTCTTTGCATTTTTTTCACAACTAAATTATATTTTAAAGCTCTTCAAATATAGAATAAGATACATTCATTTGTTTTTGTATTAAAATTTATTAAACTGGTCGAAAAACGTAATTAAAAAAGACACTATTTGTTCGTTTAATCGGACCGGATAAATTTTAATGAAACCTAGCGTCAAATATTATTTAAAGTGTTAACTTCAACATATTTCATATCTAGGATGGACAAATATTTCGTTAATAAGATACGACATTTATTGACGTATCTTGACGATTATTGTTTATTTTTTCTACGTAATTTTCATAAATGCTAAGTTTCATTAACGGAATACTGTTCCATCTTGGAAAACAAATATGTTGAATTTAAGACTTTAAACAATATTTTAAGGTAGGTTTTATAAAAATTATCCAGTTCGATTAAACGTAATAGTTGATTTTTGTTAATTACATTTTTTGACCAATTTAATACATTTTAATACAAAAACAAATTAATGTAGCTTATTCTTTATTTCAAGAACTTTCAACTAGTATAAATTAAATCTATATTTTATTATCATTAATATTAAATTTTTAAATGTGAATTTTACAGCTAAACTTTTTTTTTGAGCAGCGGCACGTTTGACATGGAATGCCTTTTATATAATTTTTATAGTTTCAAAAACATACTAAATTATTGAAATTTTATATAAAAAATAGCACCTCATTTTCAATAAAACAGTGGTAATTACCGTGGTTTTGAAATAGCCTAAATTATAGATTTCTCTAGCCAACATTATAAATTTTCTACAAAGGTTTGTTAATTTGGGAAACTTAACTAATACGACAAGCAATTCTTCAGGACCTCACAAAAAATTGTGCAACAAAATTGAAAAATAATATTCATTATTTGTTATCATTTGTAATGATATAATAAAAAAAACGTTTGATTGCGACTCGAGATATAGTCGCAAAAAATACCACGTGTTCAGAGAGCCGATGAACAATGTCTATATTTGAATTCACGTCTGCTCCTGTTTGGCATTTTTCCACTCGCGTTGAAGAAGAACGATGACTTTCGAGTGAAAAAGAGAAATTAAAAAATGCATCAAGGAGCGGGAAACAAACAGCGAAGGATATTAAAGAATGGCCGAGCATTGAAAGTGTCGTCGACAAAACAAAAAACAAACGAGCTGAAATATATAGCAGAAAAAAAATGTTCATACTCGCCGGCGACATGTCATTTGTGGTTTGCTCGCACAATGACGAGACATTCTTGCCCGGCCATTGATGAATATCCCGCATTTGCGTAGCCAGTCTGCTCTGAATTCGATCAATTATATTTGCAAGAAGCGTCGCTGCTCTGTTTCGGAGTGATTTATACTTTTCTGTTTTACGGCCGTGTGCAATCTCAAGTGCTTTAATTGAAATGCCGAAAGAATAAAGTGCCGTAATTTCGTACATGTTTGGACCGCTGACTGATTGTATGCACGACTTTCATTTATTATTTCCATTTTAATTAAAAAAAAGATTACAAAAATGTTCAACGAAAAAAAAATTGCAAAATATTGCGTGCTTTTAAAAGAAAAGGGTTTTTTTTTTTTTTTTTTTTTGAAAAAAAGATTTTTTTATAAAGCAAAGGAAGATATGAAAATTCTTTTCAAACGGGTCTGATGATATATTAGTTTAGCTGAATCTCAAGCTTATCCGCGAGTAGAATCGCCGCTTTTAATTTCTAATATAATTACAGCTAAATAATGTTTAGCAGAAGGAAAGTTCTTTTGAGATTCAGACAAGAGAGATAACTTGATCACTCGTTTCATCTGCATTCAAGGGAGGAGAATTTGATGCGAATTTCATACAACTTAATGTAGATCTGATTGCAAGCTGGAGATAGAGACTTTAGGAAAACTTGATGAAGATCCGATAAATTTTTCGGCCTTTCGAAAGGAAGAAAGAAAAAATAGCGTTCAGTTAAACCGCACCAGAAACTGAATTATTTACTCATTAAGTGCATCTGCTCCGCAGCATTGATTTTTTATGCTTTTTTTCGAAATTGAAAACCGAGGTTTTTCTTTTTCGTGAAAATAGATTCCTTTCTTCGGATATTTTTAAATATTTAAAGTTTAAACTTTAATTTCATTTAAAGCAAAGGAAGAAATTTTTTTGAAAACATTATTAATAATTTATTATGCAAAATATGTACATGCATCACAAATTTACGATAAAAAAAGTTGAGAATGATTTTATACTAAATTTATTTTAGCATGAAAATATTTACATCACTTTTATTATGAAAATCTTAAGTTAAAATTTGAAATTTTAATGTAATTTCGTTATTGTAACTTTATCATAAATTTTAACGTAAATTCATTTGCTTTATACTGTACATTATAAAATACGCTGCATGGTATTTTTTAAAATGATTTTGAAACACACATTTTTACAAAAAATTGGTACATAACAGAAAACTAAATCGTAAATTATAATCCGCAACAATGGAACTCTTCAAAAGCATATGAAAAATAAATGTCTATTTTGTTGTTGGGTACAATTTTCATTACACATAAAGTAATGTTAACCTACATTTAATATTGACTGAACTGACAATATTTTCTTAATTCACAATAAAGATACAAAAATCTGAAGACTCGATTTCAGTAAATTTCAATCGCATTTTTTTTATAAGTGTTATAAAAAGAATCGGAACACTAAAAGACGGAGCATTCTTAGCTTCTCTTTTTTTTTTTTCTTCAAAAATAATTTTGAAAATGATCTACATCTTCTTGAGGCCATGATTGTGGGATTTATTATCACACGAATTTTGCGATTAGCCATGAGATTGGCATGATAAATTGAAGATAATTAATTAAGAATGGTCGAATGGACAAAATAATTAAATAGCCATCGAAATATAATTGTCAATTACCAAATGCAAGTTAATTTGTTGAAATTGATTATCAATTATATTATTAATTGCCAAATAATTTAACAAGGAAATTCCTGAGAATTTTGAATTATATAAAGACAAAAGTGTAAAACATTTATTCAAATGGTGAATTTTCGTGTTTCGAAATTAGATTAATGATTAATCTTATTAAGCCAATTAAAGTGTGATTATTAAATTATATCCGATGTTCTTTGAAATATAAATTATCTCATTTACACTTATTGATTACATTTAATTACTTTTACTTTTTCGATTAAAACTTGTTAAATGTTTGATGAAAAGCTTTAAATTGTAGGATTGCTTTTTTACAAAAAAAAAGAACAAAAAAATCTAATTCAAATAATTTATTTTTACGTTTTTATTAATAAAAAAAGAAGATTTAAAATTTTTCCATTATTGAATTCTTTTTTTTTAATTTATAACACTTTCTTCAGTAAAAATTAAACTAAGGAATTTTTAGTAACAAATAAAAAAATTAAAACGCAAATTTAATCAAAGCTATATATTTATAACAGCAATTCAACAGATAATTTTCTTTTAGCCGTAAAAAAAATCTAAAATTTTCTGATTGAGGGGACATCTTTGGGGTCATTTTTCCTTGTTTTTTGCGCTCTAAAATAGACAAAAAATAGTGGTGCCCTTAGAAATTTTAAAAGTGACACCCTCAAATATGCTATTAAACGCAATTTTATATACAATTTCATTGCAACAATAAAAAAATCGAAATTTTGGAACTCAGAGCACACCTTCAGGACTATTTATTTCTTGTTCCTTGTAAACAAAAAAATGTAAACAAAAAAATTGGACCCAATGAAAATTTAAAGGGTGACTATATATGATCAATTTTAAAATTTCTGAGGGCACCACTATTTTTTGTCTATTTTAGAGAGCAAACGAAAATGACCCCAAAAATGTCCCCTGAATCAGAAAATTTTAGATGCTTTTTTACGGCTGAAAATTATCTGTAAAATTGCTCGTATATATATTTGTAAAATTATCAAATTAAAAACTAAATTTGAGTCACTCAAATTTTAAATGCTCAAACAGATTTTCTCCTGGTTCCGATCATGTTATTAATTATTTCACAGATAAAGTAGCAGATGAGATCGTGTTAGGAGCAGATATCGACCAATTTATTACGTTCTTGGTGCTTCGTTAAATTTACTTGAAAGCCAATCTCTCGCGTGCGCCACCGGAAATCATTTGGTCGTGAATTTTGCCCGAAATCAATACCGCCCGGTGTTACAAAATTAAACCATTTACACCTGTAAACAAGTTTTTATTTTTTTGTTCCGTTTCTGTTTTGATATAGTTTTGGGCTTGAAAAGAAATTTAATATCCTGAATCCCGGAATAAATGTATAAAAACAAATTGTTGCCAAAATGTTAAACGAAATTGAGTTATTGATTCAATTTGTCGTCTGATTCATTTCAACGGTTCATTGTGCTGGCAAAAATTGGATCGCGCGGTTTGTAATCTGAGTTATTTTTTCGTTTGAAGAATTAAGTTCGACGTGGCCATCTGATTCTCTTTTCATTTATCCCGTTCATTAAAGTAAAAGCTGTAATTGCGAGCTCTATTTTTGTTTAATTTTGTTTTTTTTTTTTTTTGAAAATTTCTTTATTACAAAAATTCTGTACATTTTTGTCTGTGTCTGCAAATTATATTTAAATTACAATATAATTATCGTCTTTTTTAGTTCACAAAATATTTTACTTGCTTTCAAAAATATTTGATTGTAGCAAAAAATGAAAGTAGAATGTTTAGAGCCAAAAATGGCACCTTCTAATTTTTTGATGGAAGCTTGTTCTTGATTGAAGAACTTTCCACTTAGTTTTTTTGTTCTTTCTTTTTTTTAATGTTATAGAGGAAGTTTGCGTTACCATTTTCGGATAGTGTGTGAACCGACTACTGAATGGTCACCCTAAGGAATGGTGACCTTTCTTTTCCGTTATATTTTGCCCATCAAGAGAAGAGTAAGCGCACGTCCTGGGACCAAAGTTTTGAATCAGAAAGTTATAGTAAAGTCCAACTTAAGCGTAACTCAGCTCTTAACGAGTTAAGAGCAAACGTGAGAGACGCCAAGCTTTTGTTACTATGGTAAAATAGTACATTTTTGCGGTCAGTTTCAATTGTTCTTAACAAAAATAATAATAAAATAAGGAAAAAAAATATGGTCACCCATCCATCTGCTTTTGCTTCACTTTAAGGAGACCCTAAAATTCTAAAATCAAATACTTGTCAAAATTATCAAATTTGCTTAATATTTCCCGGGAAAAAAAAGTCCAGGTCTGATCAGACCTAAGAATAGTCCTGAATTTACACAAATTTAAATAATTAATCACAATCAGATCTGATCAAATTAAATTAGACCTGAATTTTGACCAAATTTTATATAATTGAGTCTGATCAGACAAAGTTTTACTCAATCATGTACAG
>JABFPM010003366.1:0-14508 GCA_022817325.1 Idris sp. 1 HC-2018 | reverse complement strand
TCTTAACGTTTCGGCATTTTAATTGTAGCCTTCATCAGAAGATCAATTACAAAAAGTTTAACAATTATAAGAATAATTAACGTCACTCAAACATATTGTCAGTGTCTATTTGAATAAATACACAAATATTGTAAATATTCTAAACATTTAATAATCTCTATTTTATCGTTTTTCGAGATCTTATTTTGGTCTATGCTAAATTTATCTCCCAATGAAACAATGTCAATAACCTTCTGGGGAATATCTATACTAGTGTAGTTTTTGAACCACTTCTCATTACTGTTGTTAGTTCTCAATTCAGCATCACATGATTTTGCTAAATACCTTCTTAAAATATTGAGACACGGTTTACAAGAGGAAAACTATACAATAAAAAACTCAACAGAATTCATTGAAAAAATAGGTAGCAAAAACATACCAGAAAATCATGTAATGGTCTCCTTAGACGTCACCTCTCTTTTCACAAATGTTCCAAATGACCTTGTTATAAGAAGTGTTAAATCAAGATGGCATTTAATCCAACCATACACTGACATCCCATGGGAAGAAATGAACAAAGCCCTAAATTTGATTTTGAAATCAACCTTTTTCACCTTTGATAAAAAAACATATCAACAGATCGAAGGTTCACCGATGGGAAACCCCTTATCACCTATATTTGTAGAAATGGTTATGAGGGACTTAGAAAAGAGTTGTATTCAGAAACTTGATTTTGAACTTAAAATCTATACCCGATATGTTGATGATTGTTTCTGTATAGTACCAAAAGATAAAGTGGAACACACAAGGGAAATTTTTGAAAAATACGATAACATGTTAAAGTTTACTCACGAAGTTGAAATTGATAGAAAGTTGAATTTCCTTGATGTTTTAGTGCATAATAACAATGGTATTCTAGAAACGAACTGGTACCGAAAAGAAACATATTCAGGAAGAGTTTTACATTTTCTATCAAGCCCTTTGATCTTTCTAAACCCTTACTAACCTCATGTCAATTACAATGTTTCAATATTTTTTTGCACATTAAATTTAATTTGTTAATTGAAATTTTAATTTATATTTCAAGTTCGATATTTTAATTGTCAGGAAATTTTTTTTTTATCAAATATTTTTAGTTTAAGCAATATTTTTTTATTCAAATTTCACGAAGATCCCAAAATGAGCTAAGCCGAATGAGATACCACCTTTTTTTCAAACCATTCTTATTTTATTTATTATTTTAAACAAAGTTTTAAATGGGTGATAATAATTAAGCAAACAGAAAACCATAAAATTCAAATTATTTTTCGTAAAAAAACACCATAAAGATATACTGAAACTATAAAATTGTAAAAATTATAAAGAAAAAGTTCTTATCATGGCCAGATTTTATTTGGGTTACAACGAATTAAAGAAACATTATGCTTAATATGAGTTAATTACATTATATTAATAAGCATTAACTACAGAGTTTACATTTTTCTTCAAAACATAAGCTCAAAATTTAATTGGCGATTAATTTAGCATAAGTTACAACAAACGTGTAAGTTACATAAAATACAATGGATTTTTTGTAAGATTTTTTTGAACTTTGATAATTTAAAATAATCAATATTATAATTACATTTAAAATAACACCAACATTTTAATTATATTGTATTTTTGTATTATCGAGATATTATGCTCGATAATAATTTTGCTTGTTCCAAATTAGTCAGTCCACTTTCTCTTTTTGAGGGCGCTATGAATTTCGTCATTTTTCTCTTGGTCCATCAAATATACTGGATCATCAACATCAAAGTTATCAGTAACAAATTTTAAAGATGCATCATAAACGTATGTAATAATGAGAATTCCTTTTACGGCCTAAAATAAACAAATGTAAATTAATTATAACAGAATAAAATAATTATTAGTTTTGTTTGTTATAAGGGGATCGTTCGCGTAAAAATGACTACAAAATAATTTTTTTTCAAACAAATTTTTATTGCATATTTTAGTATCTTAAAATGTCCTCTTCAAGGTGGTGTAACGATAATTAAGAAATACCTATAATAAATTGATACATTTTAATATTTTGTAGTGCACTGCAACGTGAAATGCTGCTCCGAGCGCTCAAGTAACTTGAAATATCTCGAAATATTTTTTCTCGTGTTTCTTGAAATTCAAAGTGCTCCAAATTTTTTATTTTTCATCCGATTTTCAATTTTTTCAACAATAACTAATGAAAAGATGAAAAAGTTGTCTAGATGGATTTTTGATAAACTTTTTTTACAAAATTATCAAATGTTGAATTACAAATAGTGTTTTTTCGAATTTTCGCTAATTTTTGAGTACAATTTAATACTTTCTTTAATAACTTTTGAAAGAAATAGTTTATTAAAAATCCGTCTAAACAACTTTTTTGTCTTTTCATTAGGTATAGTTGAAAAAATTGAAAATCGGATGAAAAACAAAAAATTTTTGACCATTTTAAAAATGACGTTTTTTTGGCCTATTATTTGTCAGAAAAATATTTATTTAATGTCATTTTCTTATTAAAGGTAAATTTCTTGTTAAGCTGATGCAATTGAATGAGGAAAATGATAAGTTACATTAATTCAATAATAAATATAAAAAATAGCGATTTGCGCGAACGGTCCCTTTAAATTAACAATATAGTACCCGTCAAAAGTCTAAGCACACCTAAAATTAGTCTTATTTAAAAGAGTAATATCATCGTTATTTTGTACATCGTTAAATGCAAATATTATTTTTCGTTCAAAAGCTTAAAGTTTCAGCTTTTAAAAGTTTTAACCAAAAACATAATTTGATTGTTTGTAGTGGATGTAATGCATTAAAAGTTAAAAAGTGCGTTTTTATGGAGACAATTTTAGACAGTCATATCTTCCTTGCAAAGTATCGAAAAACCAAGTACCGTAGAAGCAGGTGAAGCGGGACAAATTTTACGGTTTTTTGATAAAATCAATGTGAAAAAATTGTTGAAAACTTATAATATTTTATATATAACTATTCTCATATCTCATGAACAATTTGCCTTAATTTCAAATAATTATAATTATTATCAACTTTTTCATTTAAAAATAAACATTGTCCCGCTTTACCCATTGGTTCCGGATGAAGTGGGACAGGATGATATATTTAGACAGAAATGAGAATTTTGATAAAAATAATGTATCATTTTCATGTTTTTATTCATAATAGTTATATAAATATGATTGATTGTAAACATGTAGTAAAAACATGATATTTTTTTATAATACAAACATTAATGTAAATTAAATATTAAAATAAAATTTTAAATAAGTTACTATCAAAAAAAAATTTTTTCGTCGTCTATTCTATTCAGTTCAAGTTTACAAATAATTTCTTCTTTGCTAACATTGCTGGTATTTCAGGAAACATAAAATGCTTGTTCTTTCTACCTTTCTTAGTTAATAATTCGATTTCATACTGATTGTCTTCTAAAATATTGGCTATTTAACCCACACACAAATTGGAGCAATTTTTTTCACTTAATTTTATAAAAACAAAATTTTTTCGTTCAAATCAGCATTTTTTTGCAAACTCGTTTCTTTCGGCTTTTGTCGTTTTCTAAGTCATTCTTTTTGCGTTTTCTCTTGTTTTTGTTTTCCTCATTTTCGATTAAGTTAGCAGAAGTTATAGAAGATCCTGGGTCAGCAGTTTGCACTCGTTTCCCTCCTTACTTAGTAGAAGCTGATTCGGAACGCATTTGGCTTAAATGAAAAATAAATGAGTCATTTAATGACGAATTCATCTTTTATCATTTTTGCTCAAGTGTGGTAAACGTTTAAGAACTTGATTCCGATCCAGTGGAATAATTCCTGTGGCACGGAATCCAGCTTTTATGTTCGCTGACATATTATCTACTCCTTCTACGGCTTTTTTTAGCGTTTGAGGAAATAAAGTTTTCGGCATTACACCACGATAACGCTTTTTATAATCAGTTAAACATTTACGATAACTTTTTTTATAGGAGCAAATACGGAGACATCGTTCGGTTGAATCAAATGAGTGCTATTCGGTGAGAGTAAAACAAATTTGATCTCATTTTTCTCACACAATGATATGACATCTCTGGAAATATGCGATGGTAAATTATCTCCAATAACTGCTTTGGTTCCCGAGTAATTGCGAAAATAAGGTAAGTCGTTTTGAGCCACTCTTCAAAGAGACGCATATCAAACCATCCTGAAGAACTAGCACCATATTTTGAATTTTTTATGCCATTTTCTGTCCACGTATCATACACATATGTTGCTTTGTAAACAACAAATGGTGGTAGCATAGCACCATCACCCGCAATTGTAAACATTACACTTGTCGAGGTTTTAGACTAATCTATTATACGTACAGCATGTTTCGTTTCTCGTTTAACAATTACGCGCTCTTGTCCTGGGTCGTCTGTAAAATTCGTTTCGTCATAATTCAAAATGTTGCACGGCGGTATACCAGATAATGATTTTTCTAAATTATTAAAATAGATGTTAATCATATCTGCATTTACTGCTGCTCTTGATCTTTTAACATTTTCACTAAAACAAATTGTAAGTTCCGGATGCCGATTTAAAAATCTTTGGATCCAGGATTTTCCAGGTCTGTTATTTTTAAAACAAGTTTTTCTCTTTGTAGTCTTCAAATGATGTTGCACGATATCAACAATATCACTTGTTTTTAACGGAAAACCCCATTCTACACATATTAACAGACCTTCGAATAGATTTTTTCAACTTTAGGGCTAAGTGCAAGTTGACCACAAACAGTTTTTTTTTAAGTTTGACAAACCTTTGCAGACAATGTGGTTTTAGGTACACCATATTTATTTGCGATGTCCCTATGTATGTTTTTCGGTCCTAATCAGTTATCAAAATTAGTTCCAAACATGTATGTCAAGAAAAAGAAATAACTTCCAAGGTTAAAGGACTTTTTTTAGAATTTCATATTTCAAAAAAGGTGATTTTTGTTTCTTTACATACAAGATTGGAAGTAATTATTACTTCCAATTATATATAAAATTTAAAATATTCTTTTAAATATAAAAATTAAATATACCCGTTGATTATAGACAAAAATATAAATATCAAAAATAAATGTTTAATGAACTAATTGTAATCAAACAAAACAAAAAATCCAGTCATTACTCTTATTTAAATAATACAAAAATAATAATAAAAATAGATAATTAATAAATGTTCATTGAACTTTGTTTTTAAAGCTATTTTATTGTTGCTATTTTATTTTGTAAGTATTGACATATTGTTTTTGAAATACCTTTTTGGTTTTGTGGGAGATGACACATGAGATAAGTTTATCATTTTTGTAAATAGAAGTTGACCAATCCCCATATTTGTCTTTATTTGTTTTGAGAATTTCATTCATTTTTTATGCAATGTTTGTATTTAAACACAATTTATCAAAAACTAGACATTTTTCAAGCATCAATATTTTCCAAACGTAATTTTAGCATAACGTTCGAAATGTTAGGGCCGTATTAACGCACGGACACGCTGGACCCAAGCTAGGAGCCCTCAAAAATTATTTATTTGAAAAAAATTATGTTAAAAAAGATTTTAAAAATTGTAAATAAATAAAATTGAAATGTTTCAGTTATATGAATTATTTATTTATAAATTGTTTTCATTTGATGCATTTATTATAAAATGAAATATAAACTTGCAGTATATTTTTGAATGAAAATTGTATTTAGTTAAAAAAAGGAGGGTTCCAAATAACTTAAGCTCAGGGCTCCAAGAAACCTTAATCCGACACTGCGAAATGTAGATAAAAAACTAATATCACAGACGTATGTATCGATGTTTATATACAGAATATTTGATCATGGCTTAGAAGCCGATTTTATTTTCAAATTGGAAAACGATTAGATTTAACTTTCAAAGTAAAATGATCAATAAAATAATGGTAAGATACATTTATTATATACATTTTGTTTATTTATTAAATAAATAAAAGAAACTATATATATTTTTCAATAGTTTATTATACAAATTAGAATTTTAATAGTTAGTCAGTTATTAAAATTGAAACATTAAATAATTGACTAAATTACAATTTTTAAATAAAATTTGAAAATCGTACACGGTGGTCCAATAAACCAAAAATTTTTCTAATAAAAATATGAAGATAATTGTATCTATTCTTTAAAATTTGTTTAAATAGAAATTATGAACAAAAATTTTAACCCGGGAATGGTCGCACATCAGTCATTTCGACCGTCTGACAAAGATAACCGAGTGAGATTTTTGTTGATAAACAAAGAAAGCAGAAGGATGCGTGCCCACACTCGGTTTACTAAATTGTTTAAATTTGTTATGATATTATTCAATGGAACCGATGTAAAAAGAAAATAACTTTTTGGATTAAAAAAAGTATAATACAAGTATTGTTTCAGTTATAAATAAGGGATCTTTTCGGCAGACTCAAAAATTATATGTAATAAATACTTTATTTATTGGTTTGGTCAATTGTTTGAACCATCTCCAGAATTACAAGGTTTATCAGAATGTTAAGTTAAACAATTAGCCGAAACGTTAAATAAATTATTTATTATATATAATTTTTGAGTCTGTCGAAAAGATCCTTTATTTATAATTAAAGTTATTAAAAGATACAGAACCATTAGGCAAGTTTTATAATACAAATATTTGACTACTGCAAACTCTTTAAAATTAGTGTAGATCTATATCGTCCAGAGTCAATAAGCCCCACGGCAACTTCAGTTGGAACTTTTACTGCGGATTGTGACATCTATTTATTGACTTGAACTATTGACAGTCTCTGCCGGTAAAATCGCTTGGCATTGAATTCAGTAAAGCTTGTTGTGTTTTTTATAAAAAATATCAATTAAATCACTTTAATATCATTAAAAGTTCTGTCACATTAGATTATTTAATGTCTTTAAATAGATTTTATCAATTTTCTTACTTAATTGAGGAATTTCAACTGTCCCGAATACGTCCCGAGAGTGTCCTGAGAGTTACTCTCGGGACTTATCCGCAAGGGATACAATTTTACTTAAAAATTCATTTTATCGAAACTAATTAATTGCTTAATTAATCTGGGAATTGGTCGCTGTTAAAGAAATGTAATATTTTTTATTAGAGAAGGCACTTTTATTTAAAGAATAAATATTTCAAGTTATAACAGTAAAAAATGTATTCTTCTGATTTTTTTTTTTTTTTGCAAAAGCACTTATTTATAATCAGCATTAAAACCAATCGTTATTTAATAACATATGTTTTCGCAAGAATAGATAATATATCATGAAAATATACAGCCAGGTACTGAGTATAGAATGATAATTAATATATCATAGTACCCTGCCAATATCGCTTCATCAATTCAAAAGTTTGACAGATTCAGATCGTGCTTGATTAAATATCTCTCAATTATAGTACTAACATAGTACCTGCACAAAACTGACAATAAATTATTCTCTTCGCTTAAAAAAGAGTATTTTTTTGTTTAAAAAAAACTACATTACACTCGGCTCAAGTAAAAAAAATAGAATATTAAATAAAATATATATAACATGTTTGTATAAAAAACTGGCATTATGCGTAAAAACGAAGCGATCTTAGCAGACTTCGATAACGCACTCATTTTCTCATAATTTAAAGCTAAACAAGCGGCAAAATTTCGTTTGACTGATAAACTTGTTTGGTGGATTTTCACGAACGAAAACAATACCAAACAGTCAACTTTTACTCAACTCGAAAGAATGTTTAAAACATTCTGTACATAAAGCGAGTTATTCTTTTTCGTTTTAATTGTTACATCGAAGTAAAATTAAATTACGTCGAATTTTTTACACTGAGAAGTTCATTAGTTTTCAATAAAGTTTTTTATTTTTCAGTTTAAGTAATACGATTTTTAAATGAAAATCCAATTTGTTTCGTCGGTAAAGCAGATAAAAATTCTTGCTTACTAAATTAAGTTTCTCAGTATACTGAATACAATGTGGTAATGGCGGAAGAACTCTCGCGAAATCAAGAAAACCACGATACAGAAAATTAGCAGAAAAAAATGATTTAAAAGAAAACAGTTAATTATATTATAATTATAATTTCACCGGGTTTTCTCGATAAAATATCCAAATTTAGAACCATGTTCTGAAAAAATTTCAATACTTAATAACATGAATTTAAAATTTGCCCTAAAGTATTGTAATTTTTTGTACAATTTCACATAGTTCAATTTTGTACACATATATTTAAATTATTTCTGTCACAAAATGCATTCAACATGAAATTAACTCGAGTTAACGATGAGAATGCGATGTACATGAGAATTCGTCCTGAAATTTGTTTGCATTTTTTTAAACATTTTTTTTTATCTCACTTAATTTTTTCTACTTTTACAAAGCAAAGTCACTTCAGGCGCGTGTACATTGAGGTATGTCATTAGGCACATTGTTTGTCATTAACTCTTAACTTACGTAACGCGTGAATGATTAAATCGCGTAATGTTTCATCGATTTCAATCACTTGTATGTATAGTAAAACATGCAATTACTCGGATATAACATTATTAAATATCAAAATTGTATTATAAGTAACCTCTGTACACATACGGTAACTTTACAATATATTCATTTGTATAAAAGAAAATGAAATATTTAAATAATAACAACAGATAGACTTTTATCACTGCAGACAAGAGAAGTGCGAACTTCAAAAAAGCCCGAATTTCTTTAAACTTTTTATTTCAAATATCCTTTTTCGAGTTTTATTTAACATTTAATCAAATAAATTTCATATTAAAAGTGATGTAATTAAAAGTTTTAGTTATGAAGCAAAAAATTAATTCAAAATTCTTTTAACAAAATTAAGTACAACAGATATGAGCAATTCTACGGAAAATTTTCTTTTATCCGTAAAAAAAGTCAAAAAATTTCTGACGAGGGGATACCTATAGGACCATTTTTTTTTAGTTTTTGGACCCCTAAAAATCGCAAAAAATAGTGATGCCCTTAAATATGCTAACAAGAGCAATTTTACATACAGTTTTAAAAAAATCGAAATTTTTGGAACTCAAGGCACACCTTCAAAATTACTTTTTCCTTGTTTTTTGATCTCTCAAATGCATAAAAATTTTTGTCCCAATGTAAATTTCAAGAGTGACACCTTCAAAATGGCTAATTAGTATAAAATCTTCTTACAAGTAAACTTACGGAATTGTTATACGGCAATTGAGCTAAAACTCGGCATAAAGGTATATTTTGTAGTCTCAAATCAAAATATGATTTCGATTTGGGCCCATAAATGATTCATAAAATATAACGGTGCTTCTCCTTACTGTGATTTTTATTTTTTCAAGCTGCTATATTAATAACATTGTTTTTTTTTGTTTTGTTTTTTTTTTAATATCTTTATTCCTGCAGTTCATTACATAAAACATTGGGAATTTCGAGTGCAAGTCTTTCGTAAAAATGCTAACTTGAACAATAAAACCAATTCCCGATAAAACCGATTAAGTCTACTAATTTACTATAAATTTACTAGAAACAACAGGCGCGTCCCAATACCTTCTATTGAAATTGAATTATTTTTACTGTTTTCTTTTTTTTTAGATAACAAATTTATAATAAATTTTTATGATAACTTGAAACACTGAAAGATCGAAAGAGCTAAAAATTTTTTAATAAAACTAGACTTATATCCGGTTTTTTCAGGAAGTCGCAGAATTAGTTTTAATGTTCAAGTTAGCATTTTGGCGAAAGACTTGTATTTGAAATGTGCAATTTTTATGCAAAGTTACTGCACAAATAGAGATATTAATAACAAACAATATTTTTAATAGAAGCATCGTTATATTTTATAAACTATTTATGGACCCAAATCGAAATCATATTTTGATTTGAGACTACAAAATCTTGAGTTCCACAAATTTTGATTTTTTTAAAATTGTATGTAAAATTACTTTTGTTAGCATATTTAAGGGTGTTACCCTTGAAATTTCTAAGAGCATCTCACTATTTTTTGCTATTTTTAGGGATCCAAAAACTAGACAAAAATGGTCCTATAGGTATCCCCCTCGTCAGAAATTTTTCGACTTTTTTTACGGATAAAAAAAAATTTTCCGTAGAATTGCTCATATATATTTAAAATCAAATTTACCAAATTAATTATACCACTAGTATTTTTTCTTAATTTACAATATTCAATAGTTTATGGAAGACCAAACTGTAACGTTTCGAAATAATAAAAAAAAAAAAAAAACAGATCGAAAAATAAAGCAACATTTAATACGTGAATTATCACAAAACTCGGATTCATTCTTTGAATGTTTTCAAAAGTTTTTTTTCCTTCTTTTTCGTAACATTATTAATAACTTACGAATGTCACAGTAAAGTTTTGACGAGGAATGTTTTAGTAATTATTATTATTTTTGTATACTTTTTCGTTATTCTCTTTTTCCTTCTCATACATAATTCTTGTCAAAACTAAATCTAGTATAAGTTACAAATAAAAAAAAGAAAACGGCGAGTTCGCGACAGTACACAAACGACATAAACATTTCGCATGTTAACAAAATTTATTTCGACGTTGTTTGCGGGGGAAAAAGAGCGTGAAAATGTTACGAAAACGCAAATGCGCTGTCAGAAACAAAACAATTCTGTGGAATGCTTCGATTCGTCTTGCATCGAAATAACTGTAATAACAAATAAATAAAATACATTCTTTTTTTTATATGGTCGACTCTTTTTCTCGTGTTAATGTGATTCATTTTCAGCGTACCCGCCATTATATTTTTGATTTAAAATAGACTAGTCGGGCGACAGCAAAATTTTTTGCTCGCACGAGATTTACGATTTATTACATTTTACAAACGTAAAACAAGAAAGTAGACTGGTATATCATCAAAAAAGTAATTTATTTTAATCAATATTATTTCTTTGCCATACGTTTGCTGTATGTATAATAAAAAAAAAATATTATTCTACTATGACGGATAATTGGTATTTTTTATGCTTATTTAAATTTAATTGTACCTGAATGAGTCGAAATTCTTTGCTAGAGAAAAGAAAAGAAACAAAATTGCACAGCACTCGTCTTATCGGCGCCGTTTGCTGATCATAATCCACGAGTTTATCTGCAGATAAACTAGTCGAATTGAGTGATTTGCAAACTTAGTCAGCCTTATCGTTCAGGGAATGACAATTATCCGCTGGCGAGTCTGTGTGTTAGTAAAAGAAGAAGAAGAAGAAGAAAAAAAGAAATCTTCGATTCGCGAAGACCAGAAAGAAAATTGTTCACCAAAATAATATAATGATTATGTGTGAGTTCGTGCGATTATTCGTAATACTTGGGAAAAATCATAGAGAAGGTTTTTGCATATCGCGATCAAAAGATGCATTGCGTATAATAAATAACGAAAATGTCTAATCATAGTTTTTCTGTAATGACAATTTACATGGTTTGTGCATTCAAATTGCAACAACTGGCAGAAAAAGTGTGTTTAATCTGTAATCATTATCATATGAATTGAATAGTTCAAAGAAAAAAAAAACAAAAAGGAATTTCCAAAATAAAACAGTGAAATTCTTGTTATTTATTACTTTTTTTCTTTCAAAATTTATAAACTTGAAAATGTTGAGTTAATTAAATAATTTAAACTTATTTATAAACATATAAAATTTCAATCATTTATTTAATTATTTAATAGATTTAATTTATATATATAAAAAAATAGAATCTTATTTAAAAAAACTTTTTTTTCCATCTCGATTTCAAAAACCTCTCATTTTTGTTTATGCAAAATTGTTTACTCGACAAAAAATATTGTCAATTTACTGAAAAGTGAATTTTTGTGTGTGCGAAAATGTTGTTTGCTATACGGTGCATCCAGAATCGGACGTGGAAACGTAAGGACTGTTTTGACGATAATAATCCGAGACACTCTCGAAGGCCTCGACTTTGACCGGGTACTCGCAGTTCTGCGGCTGACTGAGTCCAGGCGACGCAAAGTTTTCCTGATAACTCGGCAGCGGAATCGGCTCCGCGTACTGCTGATACGAGGTGTCAATTGCGCCTCCATTTTTGACGCAGGTGGGCGAGTGCAGACTCAGCATGTCAACCAGCCTGCGCCTCTGCGTTTCCAGCTCCTGAATTTGCGTTTTCAGATCCTGGTTTTGTGACTCCAAAATTTCCGACTCCTGCACCAGAATCACAGTTTTTTCTCGCTTCTTTAATCTACACTTTGTCGCGGCAATTTTGTTACGTTCGCGCCTTCGTCGTCGTCTTTCCTCATCTTCGGGAGTCAACTGTAAAATTTCAATTTAATTTTAAAAATAATTCATACACATTTGTAACTTATCATTCTAGCAATTTTTAGTTTTAACCCCTTCAATACTTATTTTACAAATAAATAATCGAACATTGATTGAATATTCTGTATTAGATTATTTCTACACAAAACAAGTGTATTTTCTAATTTGTACATTTTTATAAGTTTTAGGATGATTATTGTGCTAAATGAATTTCCTTTACATAAATTATTATATATTGTAAGACATTTTATTTTTAATTTATATTATTGTTGGCGTTAAAAAATTAGTGAAATACATAAAATAATATTATTCATTGTATAAAAACTAGGTGATTTTTATTATATAACTAATATAGTTATACGTAA
This sequence comes from Idris sp. 1 HC-2018, assembly GCA_022817325.1. NCBI lineage: Eukaryota > Metazoa > Arthropoda > Insecta > Hymenoptera > Scelionidae > Idris > Idris sp. 1 HC-2018. Next base: position 1,854 of record JABFPM010003366.1, on the reverse strand, counting down.
TAAAAAATATATAGTATAATCTGATCTCTTTGAGTTTAATAAAGAAAATTAAAAAGTTGCAAAAACATAAGTATTTAAGAAATTATAACAAAAAGTCTTCAAAAAGTGTCTCGATTCGCTTCTCATTACAATACATTGAAAACAAACAAATTGCGTTTGATACTTCTTGAGCAAGAACCGAGTCACGATGCACAAAATATTGTACATGCTTGTTTATTAACACATAATAAAAAATATTGAAAAATAAGCATTTATTATTATTGGAAATTCTTCATTAAACTTATATCTATGAGAAAATATAGTTTTTACATTAGAAGAATAAAATTAATATCGATTTTATAACTCATAAATATGTCAATAATAAAATATTCATCGACCTGTCTGTTTTATTTTGTCTAAATAGATTTTTTTAAATGAATTTGAATTAAAATGTTTGTAAAAAAATATAAGTGTATTCTCTTCATCAAAATTGAATGAAAAATCACGCAACAAATTCCGATGTAAACATTCAAATTAGTATTGCTCAAAAAAATTCCTGAAATTGATGTACATTATAATAATGTACAAGGTGAATGAAAGGGTTAAATATCTGAAGAAATGAACTTGTCCAAATATGGTCTGACAAAAAGGATACTTATAGAACAAAGGTGCTAAAAATAAATACAATTTTCAAGAAGTAGTAACTGAATAATAGAACATTAAAAACAGTTATTTATAAAAATTTTACTCGATTTTTGTGAACAAAAAAGTATAGACACTCACTCCTTCGCGATTATTTGTATGATTATTATTATTATAGCTGGAATCGTCTTCTTCTTCGTCGTCTGCGCTGCCGTATTCTTTTTTCTTGGCTTTTTTCCTTCCTTCATCGCCACTGCCATTTACTCGCCTTTTTGTTTGCAATGTTAGTTTCAACCCTGCATTTAGAATAAGAAAAGACAAATAAGTAATCGTGATGACTTTTATATATTACATAGTTAGTCAGAAGAAATGTATCATTGATTTTGAATGTTTGAATTTGTATTCACTTCAAACAAATTGGATAATAAAAATGTTATCTGAAATTATAAACTATGCATACTTAAATTTATAATTATATTAACATGAAAATTATCAGCAGAGTTAAAAATATAATAATAAATGAAAAAAATATTTAAAAATTCTTGCCTTCTTTGATAAGTTGACTGCAGGTATGCTGTACACTAGGCGGGCTAGGTTCACCACTGCTTGTCGAGTCCGTTCGATCGCGACTTCTCTCGTTGCAGTAACCCTCAAAAGGATTATTCATGGCGATAAGGGAGTTTATGATTTCCGGTGTCCTTGGCGTGACCTCGGCTGCCGCGACACCGAGTAGTCCGACAGCGCCCGTCGAGCCAGGATTCACATTCACATTTAAATTATACATCTTCGAGCCCAATCAGCATTTAATCTGAACAAAAAAAAGAAGAAGTCAAATTAAACATTTTTCTTTTCCTTTTAATTCATTCACCTACGTTAGACAATCTTATGTCAATTATAATTTAGCCAAGAATTTTAAGATACATTTCAAGAGTTCTTTTTTTTAATAACAAAAATATATTACAATAGAAAATTGTGCTCGCAAAATTGAAAATCTCTATGTTGAATAAATTATTGCAAAACAAGCAATCACTTTGACAGCTGTTCAAACAGTCAGCGTGCATACATAATCACTAATTAAAATTAACTTGACATCTGTCAAAGCTCTGCGATTTCAGCTATATGTTTACTAGATTTTGAAATGTTCAAGTTTTCGTGTTCAATTTGGATTGAAAATACTTTTATTGACAATGAACGTGAAATTAGACAAGACAAAAAGTATACTGGCATGCTCAT
>JABFPM010003365.1:0-14509 GCA_022817325.1 Idris sp. 1 HC-2018 | reverse complement strand
TTTAAAAAATGAAATTTGTTCTTTAGACTTCAAGTTATAAGGCAGTATTTTTTTTTATTATAAAAATTACTCATAACAATTTTATTGTTGTTTAAATATTACTTATTTGTCACTTTTCTAAAAAATCCTATTTTTTTATATAAAATGCGCAAAATTTTTGTATTTTAATTGAAAATAACTGAAATAAACTACACAGTCTAATAAAGCAGCCCTTAGAGAATGTAAATGTGATAAGCAAAATTAAAATTCATTTAAAAATAAGTCCCAGACATCACGGAAAGTTGTTGTATCAAATATGATACGCTCGGCGTTAAAGGGTTGAGTAAACTAAAACACAAATTCGTTTAAAAAAATGTGCATGTGGTAACAAGAAATTCTAAATCAAATTTTATTAATTTAATAGGAAATTACAGTTGTGATTCGTGTTGTAGTGCTATTAGCTAAAATAATATCATCCTCGAATCTGTTGTTGTCAGGTACATTTATTTTATTTTTATGATAATTTGTATATAATATTCATTCTTTGATATTTTTACATTGATTTGATTACGAATTAATATAATTGTTTTTTGTTGTAAAATTGTTGACAGTGATAAAAACAACGATTCTGACTGTAACATTGAAGTGCTGGCTAAAAATGAGAAAAAATTTGATTCAACCTATGAAAACAAAGATTTAGACGTGAAAATAGAACGTGAAAAAAAAGAAAAAATATTGCTGGAGTGAGGTAAACCAGCCAGAACTTTAAAGCGTTTGATAACTTCGCATGTCTCTGATCATGAAATGGTAAACTTCGATAAAAATGAAATTGCCGAGATCAATGGAACGAAAAATAAAAAAAATGTAATGTTAACAAACTTGATCAAAAGTATATAGAAGATGTAAAGGAAGCTTTATCAAGAGAGAGCAGTCGTGAAGGGAAAATTGAAACATTAACGACACTTCCTAAAGATCTTAGCATTCGCAAGATTAGCACGCATTTTAATATATCTTACAGAATGAGTTCGAAAGCGAAAAAATGCGGAAAACCAAAGGCTAAAAGACTTGCCTAAAAAAAGGAAAGGGCGTACATTAACAACGACAGTGATCAACAAAGTAAGAGATTTCTATCGTTCAGATGAAGCTAGTCGCTTGCTGCCAAGAACAAGAGATTACATTTCTGTTAAAACAGATGCCGGTTGCGAACTTATTTAAAAACGCTTATTATTATACACGACTTATGAATTGCATTCTTTTTTTATTAAAAAATATCCAAATATTGTTATTAGTGAATATTAATACAAGAATGCACAACATCTGTGTGTGTATGATTCATCAAAATGCAAGATTAAAATTTACAGGTTTATCAGCTGAATTAAAGAAAAAAATTTTTCATTTTTTTTAAAGACTTACCACGATGCACTGAAAAGCATGATTTGCAAATCACCAAAATCTTCCTGTTACTTACTTAAATCTAAAAAGTGTCCAGGAATTGAAATTTTTTGTAACAAGGTTCAAGAATTATTAGAAGATCATAAGATTACAGCTATTAAGTATGAAGAGTGGACTTCAGGATAAGTGTGTTGATTAATTTATTTATATAAAAAAAAATATTTTGAAATAATATTTTTTTTAAAAAATGTATTATTATTATAATTCTATTTTTAATGTTTGTTTTTACAAATGTGATTATGTGAAGCATAATAAGCCAATTAAGAGTTTTGTGGAAAAGCTCAAAAATAGTCTATCAGATTTACTTGGACACAATTATATTCCCAAGGAAAAAAGCGAATACTTTAAACGATTGCACTTCAATTTAAAAAACGGGGAATTACTTTTAATTTTAGATTTTTCACAAAAGTATGCATTTAAGATTTAAACCGCTATACAGTCGCATTATTAGCCACGATACATCCTTACGTTGTATATGCTAAAAAGGGTGATGAAATTATTCCCGAATGCTTCGTTATTATTGGAGATAGCCGAAATAACAACGCGACAAGTGTGTACTTATTTAATAAAACGTTAATCAGTTATTTAAAAAAAGTACGGGGTTGAAAAAATTAAAAAAATTATTTATTTCTCGGATAAAGCCGGTTACAGTACAAGAATAAGAAAAATTTTATCAATCTTGACAACCATGAGAAATAATATAAAATTAAAGCGGAATAATATAAAATTATATTTTATTGTAAATATTCATTTTCAATAATGTTTAAAATATGTTTAAATATTGTTTATATGTGGATATATGAATAAATATACATATACATTTACATAGTAAGAATAATTGTTATTTGTATCAATATAGAAATTATCATTGAATGGTATCGCTATGCCTAAACTTATGATCAGTCACACTCTGTACATATCGCAGCGCGCAAAACAACGTGCAGCGTAACGGAAAAAACACTGTAACTTTTTTTCTAATTGCGAGCCGGACGTTTTTTCAACGGATCTAGAAAGCTAATGAAATTTACTTTAAATATCTTTTTATTAGAAATTATTATCTTATCAGAAACCTGTTTTTATTAATTATTAACTTAATTTTGCAATAAACATTGTTAACAATAATTTTTTTCCATTTTATTTTTTTCATAATATTTTTTTTCATAAGTTTACAAAATTTAACATAAAAAAGATAAGTTTGTCCAAATTGTTCCTGAGATTTTTAATTTTTAATTAAGCGCTACAAAAAAATCAATTGTTTATAGGTCAATGTAAAATGAAAAATTTCAAAAACCATTTTGCATGCCTGTTCAGGCATGCAAAAGCTATCAAATAGATATAGTAAAGTCTAAAAAAACATTTTTTTTACTGATACGTTTCTCAACTTCTTACCCAATTAAGGATAAATATTATAGTGTCAATTTAGAGTTTTATGCATAGTTGTTTGTAAAACGTTAAATTATTATAATTAATAGATTAAACGATAATTTTATACTGTACTTACTTATAATAAGAACACTCGTACATGTTCGAGCATCACAGTTACCCCGCGATCAGCCATCACAATTACCCCGTATCTTGAAAATATACTGGAGTAATAGTGATTTCCACGAATAAAATAAAATTAATCATTTGTTATCAACTAACTGTATAAAACCTTAAATTATTTTATGGAAAAAATCTCGTTTTAAATTATCATAGTTTATGAGAAAAGAAACTTTGTATTAGTAAAAGCAAACTTTGTTAACCTAAGTTCTGGAGATCATCTGATATTTTTTGAAACAAAAATCCGAATAAATTGTTATTATTTACACAAACTTTTCTCCAACAATAGTTTTTTAGTTAATAAACATAATACAAAAAAATTCATCAACATTTTGAAACTTTACATGTTTTATTCAATGCCATCACAATTAAGTGAAAATAATATTTTTAGTGCATCTTTGGATTCTTTAATTTGTAAATGAAGAGAAGTTTTAACACTAACTGTACTGGATACATCTTTTGCTTTTCACAATATTTATTTAATTTATTTCACTTTTAAAATTCAACTTAAAGTATTTTTTTCACTCATTTTAATATTTCATACTATTCAAGATAATAAGATAAAAACTACTTTCTAGAAGTTAGAACAAAATCATATATGACACTTATAATATATTTTTTGAAAGTTTTGAAAATTCCGTTTTTACATGTGAAATGAGCTGTTGGATCCGGATTTTTTTTTCCTTTGGACTAGATTTCCGGCTTATACAGATTCCGGCATGGGCAGGTTTTACTGTATAACAATTTTTTAAAAAAGGTTCCAAAATGTGGCCTTCTTCATAAAACCAGCGTTTATTAATAAAAAAAATAGCTATAGAGCCTCATACAAACCTATTAAACTTAAAAAATAGTTATTTTACAGTATGTTTTGTCAATTAAAATACAATGTAAACTAAAATACAAAAGAACAACTGAAATAATCTAAGGAACATTAGGTACATCATTTTGATGCTTTCAATGAAGATTAGGACAATTCAGATTATAATGGAAGACTAAGACTGTTCAGATTTGAACGAAAACACTAAAACGCCCGATGGCACATTTTTGTGCCAGTGTATAAAAAAAAGAGTCAATTTATTTTTTAAATAGCAAAACTGTACATGAAACGCAAATATATGTTTACAAGAATTGTATTTGATGATTTCTTTTATATAAAACATACTTTCATTTACTTTACATTTACTTCAAAATATATCAGAATATGAATCAGATTTATCTGAAGTTGAAATTGTCTCTAATTACTTGTGCACCAAAAAGGTAACCATTTTTAAAAATATTTATTAATACATATATTAATATATTTGTAAACAATATTTGTATGACTGAAATATACTACTTCAACAGAAAAACAATATTTTTATATATTTAGATGCATATTTTGTTTCAAATTATTAAAAACATGTATTGGCATATTTTTGTGCCAGATGGGCTTTAAAGGGGGTAAGCACGACTCGGGCGTTCTAGTGTTAATTAAAATGAATTACAGTATTTTTGTCAAACTTTCTATACACAATTAAGAATCCCTTGATTGTGTTTTTCAATAATTTCCCATACAATTATATACATTTAAAACATAAATTTTACTACCCATTTGGAAATGCCGATGTAATACCGATATTAACAATCGGGCCAATATCGGCCCATTTAATCATGAACAATATTGGGCCGATGTTGGGCCAGTGGTAAATTTCCACATGGGTTTTTTTCCCCCTTTTTTTATAAATGAGATTATTTAAATTATCTTTTGAGTAGTCATAGTTTTCATTAAAATATAAACAATCCTAGTTTTCGTTATAATTTGAACAGTCCTAGTTTTGAAATACAATCTGAGTAATTCTAGTCTTTAATAATAATCGTAGTAGTCTTAGTCTTTGTTAAAAAAATCAAATTAATTATTGTTTATAAAAATATGGTGCTAATTTTATTTCTACAATTTCAGATTGCTTGGTCTAATTTTACCATTTTTTGAATATAATATACAATTATATAACATACAATATTCATAATAAACGTATAGACAAGATAGGACAGGGCTACTTTACTCAACCTGTGTACATTTCAACAAGACTTTTTTTTGGCAACATTAACGTGAACCTCTAAAAAATACCTTTAAACTTAATTTAATATATGATTTTCAAAAATTATTTATTTCAGAATTTTCAATACAACCTATGTTTTGATAATTCAAGGGTTAAATTAGTACATTTCTTACAACTCATCATGCAAAATCCATTTCACATCTTTGGCTGTTCCAGCATATGAAACTTTTTAGTAAGCATACAATTTTTGATATAAATAAATATTTTTGAACTGGCAACAAATTTCTGGATTGAACTACAATTTTGCAATACTTTTATATTGAAATATATGGGTGAAGCCATTTTACCCGTCTTGGCCACTTTACCATCCGCTTCATTATCTAACTACAACAAATATTTTGAATATAATTTTGAAATTTAATTAAATAGTAACAAAATATGATTCATACGAATCATATAAATCATTAACAAATCAATTTAGTTAACAAATTTAATCTATTTTGTACATTTTTATTAACCATTAAAAAAATGGAGAAGTTTTTGATTAAAAAGTTTATGTGCATAGCTATGAAAGAGTTTTTATTAATTTAAATAATTCATTAAACTACTGCTTTCTTTTAGCTTGAAGCTCCTTTTAATTCCTAGATTTAAATTTTATTTTTAATAAAATGGAATATTATTATTTTTCATTGATATTTCAAATTTTTGCATGATTTTCTTTTCATAATTTTTTGAATGAATATTAATAATAATTAAGTATTTATTCTACAGTTATGTTATGTACTAGTAAAATTACTCAAAAATTGCTCGCAAATTCTGAAGTGTGATAAGATTAGTGTATGTAAATGTAATTTATGTTTTGATAATATTAACTGTTAGCTCATGTTAGACAGTTAGACATATGAACATAAGACAAGTAAAAATTTTTAATCTAATAAAATAAATAATATCATAATAAATTGTTGAATTTAAAATATGTGTTTACAAAATATTATATACTATTCTTTCATATTATTTCTTTTTATAATATAATATAATTACTCCATTACAAGGTGTCTCAAGCAAATGTCTCATTTGTGGGTGTGACTTAAGAAACTTAATTCGCTCGTTCATGCAAGAAATTTGATATTCTATTTACTATTAATCGTATAATTTATTATTTATAATTTGCCGAAGATAACTTTCAATTGAAGATCATGTTCATCTTTAATTTGAAGCCTCATAAATAAACATAAAAAATAATTACATGCAAATTATTCATACGTTATATTTAGAATAAAAAACGTCAATATTTTTAATTAGGTCAAAAAAAATTTCGCAAGGACAAATTAGAAAGATCTTTCAGTTTCATATTAAACATTAACGAAAATGTTTGATAAAAATAAAGAGGTATTTGCAAGGAATTAAACTAATGAAATACAATTATTTGAATCGCATAAAATGATTATAGTTACACCACTGATTTCTAACTAGTATTAGATTTTATTACTGAATACATTTTTATGAATAAATAATTACAGAAAGATTAATGTCATAAAATGTACAAAGTACTTATACTTTTTCCAATTTTGCTTACTGAATCATATATTTTATTCATTTATTTTTGTATTATTTACATTATTTGAAACTGAAGACTAAACCGACAATAAATTATGAAAAATATAAATAATCTGAGTCATAAAAAAAATAATAATCGTAATAGAGAACGGCAAACCAGCTTAGTTAAATTAATAGCGTAGGGATGATACTGTGGGTGAGAGGTCAACACGCTTCTTTATTGCTTTTATTTTCATTTGGGCAACCTCTACAAAACATTGCGATATTCGGTAAAAATAAATATTTGCCCAGATCTTCAACTTGTCTTTTTTGAGATTATATTACACACATAAAAGGATAAAATATTCGTCACAAAAATGTGCATGTTGTTTAATTCTGTTTTTGTAATTTAATAAAAATAACTTGCTTCACTGAGATTTGAACCTATATTTCAAGGTCAATTAAATTGATAAATCCTGAGGCAGTTTTTTTATTAAAACACAAAATATTGTATAATCTTTTTTTAAAGATTAAAAAAAATGTGTTTTGACTAGTTTATTGCATTTACGTGTAGAGATTGCATAATCGATAGTACTTGACAAACATCTTTAATAGTGCGCATCAAATATTAAATATCATCTTGAGTAAAACTCGTTAACCGGATAATTATTACTGATAAGATTTAAATCAAAATTTTATCTTGAATTGTCAAATATTTATAAATCAGATGCAATTGTTTTTTACTCATGCTTGTAAATTCAAACATAATATCAGATGATTGATATCATGCTTTTTAATTCTACTTAAAATTGAGAAAAAAATAAAAATAAACAATAATAAAGAATGATCTATTAACAACACTTGACAGATAGTCGATAATATTTCTGAATAAATTAGTCAACGAATAAAAAAATAACTGATTATTTTTTAAAGAAATCAGATTCTAAAAGTAAAAAATATCAAAGTCAACAATTATAATCTGTTACGAAAGAATTTGTTTACGAATTTTGTTAAATATTAAAGCGCGGTGAAAACTCATTAACTGTTTCTAGGATACACTCCGTTTTAAATTTAAAAAAAAGTAAATAAGACTTCAAAAGTTTATAATTTTGTTGAAATTATATTTTTCAACTTTCAACAAAAAAAAATAGAAATAATTATTTATAAAAAAAATTACCAATTAGGTTGAATCTTGCATAGATTTACTTTTATTAAATATTGTTTGTGTAAGAGATAATTAATGAAAATAATAATAATATGACTAAAGAACAGAACGTTCTAAGAATTTTGTGATATACACAATTTTAAATGAGAAAAAAAATGGAATAAAAAAAGGAAAGAATTTTACCCAGATATTATTTGTTATTGAAATTCAATTGTTTATCGTCACTTTTATTAAAAGAAAATCTGACCAATACATTCCATTCAAAATATTAAACGTCAATAAGTTCTTAAAACATTTTGCTTTTCAGGTACATAAAATTATAATTTGAAAATTGATATAAATCAAGGGAAAAATAAAATGGCAATAAAACATGTTGGATGTGTTTAATATGATATAACAGGTAATTAAACTGTCTTAATTATAGTAATAGAATCCACAATGACTGTGTTAAACACAATATTATGTTTATTATAAATAAGTGGGCAATTTCACAGAAAATTTATCTTTAGTCGTAAAAAAAATCAGAAAATTACTGGCTGAGAATTATCATCTTTCAGGCTATTTTTCTTGTTTTTCGGCCTCTGAATTACACAAAAATAGTGGTGTTCACAAAATTTTAAAGGTAACATCTTTAAATATGCAATTGTAAGTAATTTTGTAGACAATTATATTGTAGTCATAGATGAAATCAAAAGTTTTAACTTGAAGCATATTTCTAGGACCATTTTTATTTGTTTCTTGTTCTCTCAAATACAGTAAAAATGGGCCCAATAAAAATTCAAAATGTTAATGAACGGTTTTGTGTATTTTAATTTTGTAATGGGTAAAAATTACATTATTACTTTTTACAATCAGTGCCGAATTTACTATGAAGCAAAAAAAGCAATTGCTGGGGGCCCTCCAAAAAATCAAGTCTTTTTAAAAAATTGAAAAAAAATTAAATAAAGCAAGAAAAAGTAAGTGATGTGAGCTTACTAATTATCGAAAAAGACAAGCTTCAAAAACTTGACTTTGATGATATATCATTCATCAATAAATTTCCGACAGAACAAAATTTCAAAAAAGTGTAATTTATTGAAAAATGCTATTTTTTATTATGTAATATTTTTCTCTAAAATATACCTGTATATTTATTACTTAAAAATATAGAGAGATGGGGGGGTGAAATTTTAAAAAGAGGGCCCCAAACATTTGAGCTTACTTAGGGCCTCGTCGAAGGTAAATCCAACACTGTTTACAAAAAAGTTATAATCAAATATTGCCTTAAAAGTATTTGTAAATTTTACTAAATGTCTGTAGATAAAATTAAGTTTTTTCTTATTAGTTACTGTTGAAGCAATTTAACAAATAGCAAATGTTTTTTTATGGACAGTTCGTTATAATGTGAGTTGAATCCAAGCTATATTTGATTTAAAATTGCTTGAATTTGAATTGAATCCATTCAATTCTAATAAGATAATAGTTATTAAAATATTGACCCCAATCAAATTACTTAAATTAAGTTCAAAAGCTTTTCTATAACTTTACACATTTAATCAGTATTAAATTGTTGTCAGTTTCATAATAATTCATTAAAATAATGAATCTAATTGTTAATATTATAATTATGTCTTTTACTAAGGTAGATAACTTTGTTTATACTCTTCTTTATTTAGTCTTCGCAAGTTAGGCTTCATTTAGAAATTTGTTTGAAAAGATACGCCGAGTTTTACTTGAATTTGTAAGCATATAGTAATAAAATTGTTTGAATGAAAACTTAATAAAAATGCTAACACGAAAAATCCATCAAATTTTATCGTAACTTTAAATGAGACCGCATTTTATCTTTATTTCTGACACTCCAAAGCCAAAGTAATCAAGTAATGATCACGATAAATCTTTAATAACACATTTGACTGACGATTTACTGATCCAACTACTAGTACCAAGAAATTTGAATAATTTAAATCACAACTGAAGCTTTATTATTATTATTAGTGTTAGATCAACAATGTTTCCTAATTACTAATAAAGTTCAGAGTTAAAATAATTGTGTTAAATAATATATTAAAAATTAGAGAACGACAGTAATTACATAGTATTGCTCTAATTATAATAATTCATAATCTAAATTTCTCTTCAGTATAATAAAAAAAAATTATTCTCGTAAAATTTAGTAAAAAACATTTCCCTATTGTTTACAAATCATCATTTTATAAGTAAAATATATTACTATTCTTTTTCTGGTAAAAAATATCGTATTTTTGTTTATCAAATTTATTATTTACAAAAATTGATATTCAACCAACAAGTTACAATATTATCAATATAAACTTATTGAATGTTTAATCGAAGTCATACTTGAATACAAAGTTATACTTGAATATTTCAGTGGAATAAAATTCTGTTACAAAGCCAAATAGAATATTCAGGAGTTTGTTTGCACATTTCGTTCGTTCGAATGTCGAGGTGACAATTCAGTAAAAGCGAATATTGACCAAACCGACGACCTTATAACAACTTAAGTACATCTTTTTAATTACAAACAATTTTAATTCATAAATGCATATTAATCACTGGACAACTAGTTAAGCATATGTACATAATATTTAAAAAATTATGAAGCAATTAGTCTTCTTTGTTAATCTTCTGATAACGTTTTATTGCAACCTTCTTATTGTAGATTCAATGACAGGAAGTTTAAATGTCAAAACATGTTTAGTTAAACATTAAAAATACATTTGAAGGACTCGAGATATTTTTATTTAATAAAAATCGGATAAAATTTATTTTCAAGCTGACATTCCTGCGTGGTTGAGTGATAATTATTTAAAAATTAATTTTGTGCAAATCATTTTTGATTACAAATATTCTCCTGATTATATAATAATTACCAGCTTTCAAATGTGAATTTTCAGCTTCTATTATACACTTACTTGTCAAACCAGTATTAAAATTCAGTTTCTCTTATACATGCTGGCAGTTTCTTAAACTTAGTGTCTTTTGTTCCCAAGACACAACTGCAGCAGTGACATTATTTATAGCAACTGAAATATGAAAATTGCGTGGTAACATTTTGCACTCACCATTTCCCGTCGCTGTCATAAACCCGGTGCCCAGTTGGCGTAGCTTACTAAATGTCGTTCCACTATCTTCCGGTGTTGTGGGTCCTGTCGTTGCTTCCGGTTGCGTCGTCACCATCTGCAAAATAGCACTGTGTATCAGACAAATATTGCTGGTAACAAAAAAAAATTAATTAATTAAAAGAAAAATAATTAAACGATGACAAATTCATACTTTGTACTCTGAAAATATTAAAAAATTGGCTTTTCAACACTGATTAATATAAATTAATAAAGTTAATTTGACAGAGATAAATAAAGGGCAGATAACAAATTTTACTTCGAATGAAACCAGTTTTGTAGATACAGTGAATTATCGCTTCGACAGTGAAAATTACTCGTTTCAGTTTGAATGATTTATCCCATCATTTATTTCCATGCGGAATTATGCATATCAAACAAGCCGAATCAATAAAGCGTCCCATTTTTGTCAATTAAACTGCGACGTCGAACAAACTTTGGGTTCATTGCCGATAAATTAACCGAATGTTTACTTTGGGTCAAAAATAAAGTTGAATTCCAAACATTGGAAATAAAAACGTTTACGTTAATTTGCATACTCTTTTTTTAGAATCTTATACTTCCAAGTTTTCGATATACATTTCATTTTCGTTGACTTTGCAATTTAACTTTTGTTAAAAGAAAAGTGTGCAAATGAAAAATTTATCCAGACTACTAAGTATATTAAAAATCAAGAAGAAAGAATGTAATTGTTATCAAGTTACAAAGAATCAAAGTGTGTCAAGGTTTGCGTCTAATTTAAAAATAAAGAAAAATTTTAGTAGTTAGATAAATTAAGTACCAAAAATTATATGGTAAAAAAAGTAATGAGAATCAATGGCCTTTAGCAATGGAGATGCAACAACTTGTTTCAAAGTTATTATTTGCTCTGCAACGTTTAAAGCTTTGTCCAATAATTCGGAAAAGTAGTGACTGTTCAAAGGTCAGCTGGCCAAAATCTGACACTGGCAAGCAGTCAGACATGTAATCGCAATTGAAATTTCAGTATATCGAACCCTGCTTGAGGCTTCTTTGAACCGATAACGCATTCAACTTTGTGACTGCTAAAGGACTAATATTGAGCTTTGGGTTGCTTCCAAAAATTCAAAGTAGATCACTTTGTATAGATGCACAATTGATATTTTCTTTATGAAAATGACCTTAAAAAGGAATTTGTCTAACAAAAAACTCTACTCTTCTCTTATTTTCCATTTTTTTCTCCAAGTACTCAATTATTCAAAATACATTTCTTATAAATGTTTATTAGTAGTGAAACCAAATTTTGACATAGTTCGGTATAATATTAATTTGAACATTAATTCCTACATTTATAAAGCTTCAATAATATATAATTATCGATTACCTTGTAATGATTTACCAATGTTCATATTCAATTACTTTTAAAACTTTTACCAACAAACATCTAAAAACTTACGAACAAAAGACTCATTATTTATGTTATAAGTTGGTACATGATGTTATAAAAGACTATATAAATTGTTCAGAACATGCTTTTAAATTATCATTTCAATATTTTCGTGATAAATAACATCTAACTTTACATAGAATTTGTATGATGAAATAATTTGTGAAAAATGTCAACACGATTTTAAAAGCAAAAAGTCTGTGATGAAAAAAGCAAGTATAAATCTTTTACTCAATATTTCATACCACAAGTATCTACTTTTAAAAATCACTCACTCTCATTATACGCAGTTTGCGATCATAATTTCTTCAAATTATACTTTTAAAAGCTTTTGATTGGCATTTGCCCAGGTCTCCCGAGAATTCGTTTGGAACAATCAATTAATTTCGTGCTTAACACTCTGCGGGATTGATACGAACATGAGTCAGCCTTTTAAATCGAGCGTCCATAGACGATTGAGAATCACCTTTCATTATTATTACACGTACTAAGTAATCATATTTGAACTAAGAAATTCATTTTCTAAGTGAAAAAGTTTGATATTGTTTTATACGCGTTTTCTTATGGTTTAAAAAAAAATTATTATTTTTCCAAAATTAAAATAGAATTATCGAAATTACTGATTTAAGACTTAAGAATGGGCAACTACAATTTTTTAATTTTTCAAATTTTTAAAAGCCAATTTTTTCGGAATTATTTATAGTCCTATTTTAATCTTTACTTCAATTTTGATCCATTTCATAAATTCGTCAATTTATGCTTTCATTTGGAAATGATGGTGAAAAATATCTATTATTATTTTTCAATCAAAATTACCCTTTCAAAAAAGTAAATTCACATTTACATAATTGAAAAGAATCAAACTTATAAATTTGTCTAATATCAAGAATTTTTTTTTTCAATTCAAGAAGCAATTAATTATAGTTCGAATTCGATTTTAAAATTAAATTCGAATCCATTTGATATAAGAATGCGCTCTCGTGCGCTCACTCGAATTTACATTTTTATTAGCCAAAACTACGTTATCGGTAATGCGAATTCGCGCATCTCTTTTTCAACGCTCGACGTCGTAACTTGCTTTATAAACTGTGGAGAATAAAGCGTCGGTATTTTATTTCTGCAACATATAACACGAAAGGTCATTTAGCACTGAGCAAGTTTTCAAGGCTTTTCACTATAATAACAAAGAAAAAACGCAAAAACGGTAATTCGATGGTGAAACTGGGTGTTAATAACATCGAATCAGCTTCTTGTAGAAATATTTTTAAGCGCGATGTCGCGGAAAATCCGCGTAAACAATTCAAATCCGAGAACATCACTCGGAAACGTTAAGCTGAAAAAAACCTATCAAATCAAGAATGAAAATGGAAAAGAAAATTGGTACACTAAGACGAAAGTATGTGAATATTCATGATGTAAGTGATGTGGTGTGATATCAAAACTCGGCAATGTTGTTGAAATGATAATGAATGTGCCAATTTTGAATGCGGATGAATAAGAAAGTTTGGAAAAGAAAACTTTAATTTATTAGACAGAACAAGAATTGTTGTTCTCGATTTGTCAGTCCAATACATAAAATTGTATGCATTCAGTAATCAAACTTTTATATATTCATTACTAAAACAAGAAAAATCAGTTAAATGTACGTAACAAAATATTTCATTTATAATGCATTTAAAACTTGAAATATGAATTTACAAAAACTTTTTGAATTTTGTGGACAAGTTTTATCAGTGTTATTAAAAAATTGCAATTATTTGTCAAAGTTATTAAAACAAGAATTCTTGCAAACTGTGGAAACTAATATTTGCAATTTTGTAAATACAATAATTTTTTGAAAACAGTATTTTAATTATAATTATGACTTTCTGATTAATCTGGAAACAAAAAATATTTAATAAAATTTTAGATCTGTTACAATCATTCTTAAGACTTTAAAATTATACAAAAAATAATCTAATATTTATTACATATTATATTTATATATTATATTACTACATAACATATTCTGACTAATTCAAAAATAAGAATAAATAATGATTCAATTGTACGTTTCAAGACTGTAATATTCATTTTTGTGGATAAATGTTTGTATTCTGAAAATGACTTAATTGTAATTGAATTTAGACGCGAAAATTATGATTTGGTTAACCCTTTGACCCATACATTTTTCTAATGTATCATTCTGCTCTAAAATTTGCATATGAAGGTTTCTTTCATCGCTGAATACGAATTTGAAATCATATTTTCAAAATTCAAAATGGCCGCC
>JABFPM010003364.1:1736-14512 GCA_022817325.1 Idris sp. 1 HC-2018 | reverse complement strand
GGGCAAATCTTAAGTCCAGATTTTCTCCACATCATAGACCCAGATATACACATTTTAAGTTCCAAATTGAGCACAATTTCTGGACCTATGGAATTGACGATGATTAAGTCGAAATTCAATCAAATCTTGCTCCACAGATTCAGCTAACTCAATTAATCTTTATATTGCAACCTTTATATAGCTCTAGATTTGATCAATATATAACCGATGTCCGTGTGATTTGGAGGATCCGGATATCCGCGCTTGGTTCAATGGGCGTCTATCTGTCCTCTCGGAAGTTTTGAGAACGATAAACGGATATGGCGTTTTCTGTTAGCGTTCTGAACATATCCCTCAAATGTTTTAATGAGAATTACCCGAACTCGTGTTCTTAAAATCCATTATTATTTTAAGTTAATAATAATAAATCGAACACGAGTTTTCAAATATTATCATTATTTTAAAAAAAATAATGTTTGAACGAATGCGTGTTCTTACAAATTATTATTTTTTAAACAAAATTTTAATGAACACGTGTTTTAAAGAATAATTATTTATTTATTATATTTTTCAATGTTAATGGATATAGAAAGAAAAGTCTAATTAACTAATGATAGTCTTTTGTTTAATGTTAAACATGACATTATTTTTCTAACAATTTTTAACATTTAGATTTTTTTCTTTACCCATTAACATGGAAAAAATACAATAAATAAATAATTATTCTTTAAAACACGTGTTCATTAAAATTTTGTTTAAAAAAATAATCATTTTTAAGAACACGCATTCGCTCAAACATTATTTTTTTAAAATAATTTATTTTAAAATAAATTATTATTAATTTAAAATAATAATGGATTTTAAGAACACGAGTTCGGGTAATTCTCATTAAAACATTTGACGGATATGTTCAGAACGCTAACAGAAGACGCCAATAGTTACTTTGAGTTTATCACTAAAATTGTGTCGTTTGAGAATCGACCATAAAGAAAAAAGAGACAGCTCTATTGAATCATGACTTTTATAGAACAAGACACAAAAGTGTGGTTTGGTGGCCACAATTCAACAACAGAAAAAACAGTTATTACTTTGTATACAATTAACGTTAAATTATTTTTACATATTTTTGAAAATTTGTTGTATTATTTTTACAGTAAATTCGCTTATTTTTGCAGTAAAATTCGCTTATTTTTGCAGTAAAATTTGTTTCTTGTTGCGTATCGGACATAACGGTTTGAAACAGCTGTGTTTGGACGACGTACCATCGACTTACTGGTCTTGAGTAATTTTACCATCAAGTTTATTATATATTTGCAAATTGCGATAGAATTAACAATAATTAAGAAAAAATGGTGAACCTTACGAGACACCTGTTAAGGATGGCATCCCAAACGGGACCCAAAGATTTCTACCGTAAATATTCAACATTATTTTGACATGTTGCAGACAACAAATTGTTGTCAACCTACAAAAAGTACAACTTATATAATACCCGATGTTTTTTACATTTCAGGCTCAAAAAATATGAAAGAATTCTGGTATTATAGCTCTGGATTTCACAAATATGGTAAATTAATTTATTTACTTACTAATCATAATTAGATTTTAAAAAATTATAATCCATGTTACGCGACATTTTGTAATTGTGTGTTTTTTATAAATATAGTTAAAAAATATAGTTATTTTATGTTTCTTAATTAACAATTAAGAATTGAAATAATCTGCAAATTAAATTGATGTAAAAATAAATTTGTTAAAATACATTCTTACAAAATGTACGTATAAACAATAAATTTGCAGGATTAATGCGAGATGACATGAGACGAGAATGCCCAATAGTTACAGAAGCTCTACGACGTTTACCTCAACACCTTCGAGATGAACGAAATTTCCGCATTATTCGTGCAATGTTAATAAATTCCCGTCACTCTATTTTACCCCAAGACCAGTGGATGACAATAGAAAATGTAAAAATTAATTTAGTTCAAATGATACATAAACTTATAAACAATAATTACAAAATAACTTTTTTGCAGGACGTGCAATACCTTAAACCTTACGTAGACGAGGTCGAGGAGGAAATCAAGGAAAAAGAAGAGTGGAATAAAGAATAAGCTCTGTTAGAAAATTAGTAAATTAGAGAAAACGTCAAATAATATTACAAATTAAAATCTAAATAAAAATTACAAATTTTCGCTGATCCAAATTCTGTATTGATATATAATATGTCAAATGCAATAGTTATCGATGTTATGTCAAGTTATTTGACGAAGTTTTTATTTATAAATAAAGTTCAGTTGTATTGACAAGTCGTGTGCTTTAAATTTCTTTCTTTTAATCATATATACAAATTAGTTATTACTCCATAAATTATTAAACGACATATTACGTTAATTGACGTAACTACATTTGCAATCTCATAAGAGCCAATTTAGATAATTTGCGAATTAAGACATTAAAGTTTTTTTATGCCAGGTTTTATTAATGAAATCATAACCAGGTTGCTCTGCATTTTACAACCACATCATTGACCCTCAGTTAAAACATAATCTTAAGAATCCAAAATAAAAATTACATTAAAATTTGTTTAAGTATTCACATTTTAAATTAAATAATTCCATATTTATAGAGTAAAAATTAATACATTTGCTCCAATTTAAAAAAAAATCATAATTAGTTATTATAACAATTAATTTAAATTACGTCTTTTTTTAAAGTAAGATTGTTGCTATTTGTGTATAGTTTCCCCCCTCCCCCAAAACAAAATTTAAAAAAGAATAATTTAAAAAAATTATTTGAACGGATAATTTTAAAGTCAATTGTGACAGGCCCAGCATAGATTGTCACTATGTGCGCGTCCGCTGCCGCCGATGAGCCGATCAATATATCTTACCCTTACTTGCCGTTGGAGTCGCATCGATGTTGCTGACTTGCTCATACCGAGGAGTAAAATTTCGAGCCACACGGTTGCTGTGAACAACGCTCATTTTTTTCTCGGTTGGGAAACAAGCCGCGGTTTAGCGGTTTGATGTCACCGACGAGGATACTCTGAAATCCAATGTAAGTCCTCAGAATTAAACAATACTTATTTTTTACATGAAATATACAATTGCAACAAGTATAACTTGAAAAAAGCCAATTTTGTATTTTTTTTTAATTCCAATCTTTTATAATTTTTTATATAAATTTTAAGGTTTATTTAAAATTTACCCAAAAAAATAACAAAAAATTAGGGGTAAAAAGGGTTTATCTGGGTTAAGGACTGCTCAAAATAAGTGATTGCATTTATCGTCAAATATTTTATGAATGTCAAGTGATATAGCGTATATTTTACAAGGATTAGTCAAAATTGCAGAAAAATCTTGCGATTTGCAAATCTTCTAGATGTTTGAAGTGAACCACGTTGCGGTCACTCGCAACAATTTTTCGTTCAATTATTATAGGTATATATATACATAATAATATTATTTTAAAAAAAGTGATGAACAAAATTCGAGATTATTTTTTGATTTTGACTTGAGTTGCAGCGGAAACTATCGACCAATTTTCGGGGCCATTTGTTTGTGTTGTAATTCTTATTGCAATCGATGGGTTTCTTCTATGTATGCTAAGTGTGTGTAGAGCAAGATCGCTGTGTTCAGGCAGTTTGATCATATTGCGTGACAGGGATGCAAAAATTTGTTTATTATTAGAACAACAAAAGTTATTTTTTCCAACAGCTATTTATTTTGATTCCAACTTTTAATTAACATTGACTTTATTACTTTAACAAAACTGTTATTGCCGTGAAAATAGTTTAATTATTCATCAATATTGTCTAAAATTAACATGATAAAAAAAGTTAACTTAATGAATTACAGCTGAGTAACGAGGTGATAATTGTGAAAATTAATGAAGTTTCCACTGCAATATTGCACACTATATTAAGCTCAACAATTTGTTCTTAAAATATTACACAAATAAATGTAATAAATCGAGTTACGTAACAATCTGTATGGATTTATATAAGTGCAAATTAAAAATATCTTATACCATTAAATTCAGATGTTTCTGTGAAAAATGATACATGTGCTGTTGAATTGGCATTTGAAGAATGCAATAAATGATTTACAGGTTGCTTGTAGTTGTGCGCTAGTAATTTGAAACGACTTACATAGTTTTTTTCTTATATCTTGTTTTGTCTTTATACATTTTTAATGAGCGACAAAAATTATAATATTGTATTTAATTATTATCAGATGATTAAAAAAATACTTGTTAATTTTTAAATTAACAAGTCTAATTATTTAAATTGTAGTTTGCACACTGCCAAACATACATATTTTTTCAAAAAGAACTGATTTAATTAAAAAAAAAACTTTATAATGATTGGTCCAACTTGATGTCCAGCGAATTTATTATTATGAAAACAATTTTATTGTCTTCCATTTGATCATTCTTTAATCATATTTAAATTAAAAGGTCAACCGCGGTGGCACACTCGCAATCGAATTTTATAAATACGTCCTTGAATAACAATTTCCATTTGTTATCTCATATTCTCAAGCTGATCCTGAAAGCAAAAAGTCCTAAATCCGATTTCCAAAGCCATAATCAAAACTAGCAGATTATCAAAGTGTTTTTCAACACTTGTCGAAAGCAACTATCAAGGACACAAAGAAAATAATTGTTTTTTTTTTGATTTCAGATGTGTACGTCTCTCGTGACTGCGTGTAATTTACATGCAGCAAACATGTCATTAGAATTTGCAAACGAAAGCCAGACGGACATCATCAGGGAAGCGTTCTGTCTCGGGGAATCAGTTAGCACGAGTGATTAGTATGGCTTATTCAAACCGAGTCAAATTATCTGTACTATAGTTATAACAATGACAGTCGAGGAACAAGGTGCTACGACAAAATACTACCTCTATTATGTGTACAAAATCACTGCAACGGCAGTTATCTTAAGAAAAAATTAAAAGCTTCGAGCTGGGATACATGTATAAAATAAATATATCAAAATAATAATAATAAGAAGACGAAGAAGAAAAAAAAAGCAGAAAAGAAAACAATACAGATATATTATATTCTAATAACAAAATATTTAGGTATGACTCTGTAATATAAATTGAATACGAAGTAATTCTTCCAAGTAAGGTTTGTTATGAATTTCTTATATCCATTATATGGACATACGAATGCGTCGAGACATTTTTACAAAGTAGCTCAAGATTTGATGGACTAATAGTGAAAATAACAAAAATTAACCTTCGAATCCAAGTCCGAGCCATGAGCATACCTTATGACACAAGTTTGGTCTGGATAATCGTCGTTGGATTCGTGGTTGCGTTTATACTTGCATTTGGTATAGGAGCGAATGATGTTGCCAATAGCTTCGGTACCAGCGTTGGCGCAGGTGTTCTCACTATTTTTCAGGCCTGTGCTCTGGCGACAGTTTTTGAGATTGCCGGAGCAGTGCTTATTGGATACAAGGTAAAACATAGTTTATTCTTCAATTCTAAAACAGTTATATTAGTCAAAATTCATTATTTATTCAAATTTAACGTTGTTGTCAAACTATTTTTGCAGGTTTCTGATACAATGCGAAAAGGAATTCTGGATGTAAATTTGTACGAGGGACATGAAAAAGAATTAATGCTGGGAGCTCTGTCTAGTTTGGCTGGATCAGGCATTTGGCTTTTACTCGCGACTGCCCTGAAACTTCCTATTTCCGGCACTCACTCTATTGTCGGTGCAACTGTTGGTTTTTCACTTGTCTGTCGAGGAACTAAAGGGGTAAGTAGTAATAATTCAATGTATTTATTAATTCATTAGACATCATTATAAATAGTTATTAACTGTTTTTTGCAGGTAAAATGGGCTGCTTTAGGCCAAATCGCTGCATCGTGGTTCGCAAGTCCTATTCTAAGCGGTACAATGTCAGCTACTATATTTTGGTTGATTAGAAAATTTATTCTACGCTCCAACGAACCTCTGGAGAGGAGCCTTAATGTATTGCCACTTGTTTACGGTCTGACTGTTGCTGTTAATGTTTTGTCAGTTGCACTGGATGGACCTAAGTGTAAGCTGTGATAGAAATGATTCCATAAAATAATTACTTTTTCGTTTTTCATTTAACTTACACTTTAAATGTGAAAAGTTTTAAGTTTTTTTAATTGTAGACCTTTCATATTGTAATCTGACCTTTGAACTTAATATAATAACAAAAAATTAATAAATACAATCAACGCAGTGATACTAATTTTAGAAAACAAATTTACGAAATATCTAAGTGTATACTCTTAATGTCATCATAAATTTCAGACAATACTGACAAGTAATACATTATACCACACCTTTACATTTCCCCACTTGTATACGAAAATAGTAAAAAGGTGAACTCATAAACAAATAGGCTTTCAGTCATACTGTACACATTTTGTTATTATATATACAGAAAACACAATTATTATTTGTTGATTTAGTTTAACTTTTTTGTTCAAAATTCTACATGATATACACTGGACAAAAAAAAAGGCCACCTAACATTAAATTTTAATAAGTCTTCAATTGTTATATTGAACTAAGCATTGTTTGTAAATATTGCTGGAAATTAAATTTATTAATTCATGGAAAAACCTTTTATTTTTTTTCATTTTGATAAAAAAAATGAATTTTTAGAAACCATCATGAAAACCATAGGTTGTGCGGCAAATTTTTCCCAAAATCCATTTTTTCGCAAATGCATCTAAAAGTTGAGACTTCAAGCTTTAATTTAAAAAAAAAAATAATCGTAAAAAATTACGATGAAAATTATAAAAGTTACGACGGCTTGAAAGTGGCCTAAATTTTGATTTTAACTAGGTGGCCTTTTTTTCTGTCCAGTGTATTTTTCAGTACTAATGTTACATTGCTTTAATCTTATTTTACAAATTAAAAAAAAACAATATTTTAATAGATCTGAATTTTTCAGTACTGATGTTAGACACCCTGCCCTGGTGGGGCTGTCTCATAGCGGCGATCATCTTTGGCGGCGGCGCGGCTTTGTTTGTCTGGTTCTATCTGGTGCCGATGCAGCGTAAAAAAATTGTGAAAACGAATGCAGAAAACGGAAACGGCGTGTGCCAGGGCACCGACAACCGCAAGTTCACTCCAGACGAGGGCCAACAGAAGGAGGGCACCGTGCTCGCGGTCATCATCCAGCGCGAGCCCAATCCCGAGTCAGCCGCCGGGGTGACCAGCTCCCGGCTTACCCCGGCCTCCGCGGAGCCTCGGCTGCGCGGCAACAACAGCGCCAGTCCGCTGCTGCAGCTCGGTGCCGATGCCGACGAAGAGCCGGAGAACGAGCAGCTTGACGCAGCCTCAGAGGAAAACGCGGATGTGTCCAAGCTGTTCGCTTTTTTGCAGGTGCTCACCGCCGCGTTTGGCAGCTTCGCCCACGGGGGCAATGACGTTAGTAATGCCATTGGTCCGCTGATCGCGCTCTGGGCGATTTATGCCGATGGCTCGGTTAAGCAGGAGGCCGAGACGCCGCTTTTTATACTGCTCTATGGAGGCCTGGGCATCACTGCGGGGCTCTGGGTTTGGGGCCGCAAGGTCATCGAGACTGTCGGCCAAGACTTGGCCAAGATTACACCGACCACTGGATTTACTATAGAGGTTCTAGTTTAGAAAATAATTTTTTTTTACTAAAATGATTCTGAAATTGAAATCAGATAAGTTTTTATTTTATTTTAAAATTTTATAATATTTAGGTGTTTTTACTTTCTGCAAATTTTTCGAGTGAACAAATAAAAATCTATACTCCCTTGAGATAAAATAACAATTTTTTTCTTTTTGTAATCTACATTCTAAATTTTTTTACTGTTTAGTTATATCTTTAAAAATCATTAAATAGATTTTTATTAAATTCGTCCGCTTGGCGATTCTAGGGTTTCAAATTTTCTGATAGTTCCGGTGTTAATAAAAATACTTATAAATAAAAAAACTGACATTTTTAATAATGTTAATAAAAATTGAATTGATTATTTTAGGTGGGAGCAGCAGTGACAGTTTTATTGGCAAGTAAGGCTGGTTTACCTGTGTCAACAACCCACTGTAAAGTCGGCTCTGTGGTTTGCGTCGGTTGGGCTTCGCACGGTGCCGTTTCCTGGCGGCTCTTCCGCAACATAGCCTTTGCCTGGGTGGTCACAGTTCCGATAGCTGGCCTTCTGTCTGCGGGCTGCATGGCCATGTTCCGTTCCATCCTCAGCTTATGATAACGCAAAACTAACATTTCTTTTGCTACTCTCTATTATGTCAATAATTCCAGTGGTCAGTTCCACAAAGTGAATCTCAAATAGGGTTTATCATCAACGACATTTTATTACTTGCTTTTTGTAACTTTAGATTCACAAAATCCTCCCTAATTTTTGTCATAATCTTCCAACAATAATGGCGAGCAAGTAAACTAAGCTTTAAGATATTTTTCATCAAACACACATCTTAAACTAAGTTACTTGTCAGTAAAATTTAATTACAAATAATAAAATTAATATTTTTACATGGTTTATGCTTTTACATTTTGTCACGTTTTATATATAACAAATTTTTAATTCAGTACAAAAGGGCTGGGATTTGTGCGTTTATTGTTACCAAAATAGACCTCAGTGTGAGATCAATGAAAACAAAGTATTTAATTTTAATAATTAATTTAATTTTAATAATTGAAAAAAATTAATATTAATAATAGAAAGACAAAAAGTGAAAAAGCGCCTATTAAATTTCTGCACTCAGAAGTTCAGGAAGACAAAAATCATTGAAACATTCTTGCGATGTATTTTGTTTGTGCGGTGTTCGAATAATGCAAAAAAAATAATAATAAAAAATACAAACAATTTTGATCTTAGATAGATTTCATCTAATTAAGCATTATTCAGCGCCATAACAACGCTTTGTTGTTGTTGTTGTTGACAATTCAAAATCAATACGCAGTGGCATCTGTGTTATAGAAATAAATCATGGTGCAGACATGTAAACGACTATCTTATTTTTATCCTTCTCCTTTTGTTTTTGTAAAAAAATATATTAATTGATTGAAATTTTGTTTCCTTTTTACATTTAGCCTGGATAAAAGATGGGCAATAACAAATGAGATAGTTGCCATGGTGTGTTGAGTTCTTCTATTTCAATCACTTTAAAATCGATAAATGTCAAGTTCAGCGTTTTCCACTTCCCGAATTAACCCAGATGGAACGCTTCGCTTTGTTGCAATCTTCTACTTCCTGCAATCCACCGGTAAATTATGGTTAAAATTACTTTATGCGTTATTTAATTATTTTTTTTAAACAAAAATTCTTTTCAAGAAGAGGAATCCTGGTTTATCGCAAAATTTGAACGTCATAAATGGAACTCGAGTTGTAAACGACACTTTTCGTGAACCTGGAGATTACGAAGACGATTTATTTGTGTATGCTATACATTTTTATTTTATACTATTAAAAAATTTTGGTTTCAAAATGAACATTGTAAATTATCCTGATACCTTTTGGCTGATATATTTTTAGAAAAAGCAGGATAAATATCGTTTTTTTCTTCATAAATTAGGTATGATCTTGCTTTGACGTACGGTGAAGACAATATTAATGACCCGAGCAGACGAGAAAAGCTCGAGGCAGCCAGATTTGTTCCCAATTATGTGATTTTTGCGCAAAAGTGTCTGAGATTTTATGCTTATTTTGTTCAAAACATCGACACCTTTATCAATAAGAAATCAAACAAGCGACAAGTTATTGTTACTTATTTTCTTGAAGATGACACCATACTAATCACTGAACCCCCTACTCATAATGCCGGTCTCAAACAAGGCACAATTGTGCACAGAGCTAAAATTCCAAAAGATGAATTTGAATCTTACAATTGGAAGGACTTTAATGTTGGTCAAACAATCAGTTTGTATCCCAAAAAACAAAAAAAAATTGTATTAATTGACAAATTTATCAATGTCTAAAATATTTTACAGAGATCTATGGTATAAATTACAAAATAACTGACTGTGACAGTTTTACTCGAAAATTTTTAACAAGTCAAGGCATAGGTGTGGGCCCCACTGAATGTTCAACGGATTTCATAGATGATACGACTGAGTTAAAAAATATAAATTATAAATCTGGGCTTTTAAGTGACCCGCAATTTCGTTTTCAACATCAGGACGAAATTTTGACGTTTATCGCCACTTGGAACGAGGATCAATATTCTATTTTGTATCATCTGATAGACGATACCATTTTGGTGCGAAGAATTCCAAAGTCAAAGAAAGATGACGATCCAATGCTGAAACTTTTGCTACGTCGAACGAAAATTATGAAAGAAAACAAAACTGAGCCCAACAGTTACTTGGAAAAATTAGGAGCAAATCAGCCCAGCACTGACGAGTTGAAATTTATTGATAGTCAAGAAGTAGAGTATTATGGTCCTGAAGATTTTATAGTAAGCTTTTTTGTTTATAAACATAAATTAATAAATTTAAAAAGTATTTTTATATCATCATATTTACAGGTAGGAGAAACCGTTCTACTTCTTGGTCGATCTTTTAAAATAATTGACTGCACGTATTCAACGAGAAAATTTTACTCAGAAAAATATGGAATAAAACAACCAGAAGCAATATCTTTTGACGTCAAAAAAGAAACTTTTGTTGTGAAAAAATCGTCCAGTCGCAAATGGATTACTGGTAAAATTTTTGTACATTAAAAAGAAATATAAAATTTCATGAACTTTTGTTTTTGCAGATGATTCTTTCATAAAAAGACCTTACGGAGGAGCTACGGTCAGGGATGCTTTTATCAAACGTCAATTTTCTTGGGTTAAAACATTTCTATTTCAAATTATGTGAAGAAAAAAAGAATTTTTGTATTCTTAAATATTCCAAAGTAATGTATATTTTTGTATAGGGTGATACAATTTCCAAATTGCGATACAAATTGCAAATGGTTGCTGATTTTCCTGAAGAAGAAAACCGACATTTCATCATGGATTATAGTTTGAGCCAAGGCACAATAGAAATTAAGGAAATTAAAACGCCAAATGGTGGAAGACCTGGAGGAAGCTTTTTGGCATCAACATTAGTTGCAAAGCCTGGTAAATAAACAATATTAAAGTTTATAAATTTATTTGTAAAATTTAAATACTTAGAAGTTTTTCTTTTTATAAATAACTTATGTAATTTCTTTTGTTTAACAGATTCTAATGAAAATGATCCAGTTTATTATTCAGAGCATGATTTTTATATTGGATCTGAGCTGAATATATTTAATCACCGTTTTATTATAATTCAAGCGGATCTGTCTGTGTGGAATTATATCAAAGCACACCCAAATGATTATAGTGAACTTCGTAATAATCTGGAAGCAAGTTT
This sequence comes from Idris sp. 1 HC-2018, assembly GCA_022817325.1. Classification (NCBI taxonomy): domain Eukaryota; kingdom Metazoa; phylum Arthropoda; class Insecta; order Hymenoptera; family Scelionidae; genus Idris; species Idris sp. 1 HC-2018. The sequence goes on along the minus strand of JABFPM010003364.1, from coordinate 3,157 downwards.
TTCAAAAAGTAATTTACCAATTGAAGAAAAAACAGTCTAAAATATAAATAACTTTTTAATACAAGCATAAATTATTAAATCTTTTTTAAAATTCAAGGATACATTATAAATAAAAGAGTGTATTGGTTTTTTTAAATTAAAATTAAAATGCAAACATAAATCATACAAAATAATAAACAAATTAAAATAAATAATATGAAATAATTGAAACCCAAAAATCACAAAAAGTTTATATTTTTAATCATTTTGACGGACAGTGCAACAATCACTTTATTTATTATTTTTTATTTTTTTATTAAAAATCGTTTTTCTGTAGCAGTTATTTTTAACACAAAGACAGCATTCATTTAAATTGAAAAATGGGGAAAATAGAATATAATTATTAATAAATAAATTTAGAACAGAAAAATATGCATCTTAAAGTTATATTCCATAAAAAACAAAGATCTTTTGTTTTTTTTTTCTCCAAAAAGAATATTTTATTGAAAAAAGAAAAAAAATGTCTGCCTAATTTAGGCCAAAAGACGCCGAGTTTCTTAAATGTCACTCAATACATTTATTTATTATAGTTTTACTATAGACAATAAAGTATTTTATTTATATCAAATTAATAATGTGATCGTATGCGCTGCTTGTGTTGATAAAATTATGAACAATTTCGCATACATTTCGTGCACTTTTTATAAAACAGATACATTTACAAGTCTCTTTCTTGCGGAACAAAAAAAATTAAATTTTCATCTATATGGATGTACTAAATATTTATTCCTGCATAATTTGACAAAATGACGATACAAATAAATCTCTCGTAGTGCTTTTCAGAACAATCACATTGTAAATCCATTCATAAGTGACTTTGAGGTGAAATAGAATCATTGTTTTAAATTTTGATTATTCCTTTTTTTCTTCACTAAACAATATTAATAAATACAAAAACATATTGTTTAAAAAAAATTGATTTTTACATTAAATAATCTTTGTCGATGAAAAAAGGAAACTAAAAAAACGAACTTATGTACAATGTAAAATGTTATAAATTTATAAGATTAACATTTTATCGTAATTAAACAAAATGTTTAATGCGAAGCATTAAAAATCTACTTTTCATTCTATTTCACCTTAAAATAACAATTCGTAAATACACAAAATTTATATTAACAAAATAATACACTAATGTACAATTTCCATGATTACTGTAGAATCGCTTTTACTTAATAACATTGATTACAATAATTATAAATTACAAGAGGTATAAAAAACCAATAGCGCCTGTTTGTTAGTACTTTACATGAGTTTCAATTTCCTGTGTCTGCGCAACTTCGATTTTTAATGTCATTTATTTATTATATATATATATATATATATATATATTGTTAATTTCACTTTTGATCCTTTTTTGTTTTTCACACGAAACGTATGCG
>JABFPM010003363.1:0-14516 GCA_022817325.1 Idris sp. 1 HC-2018 | reverse complement strand
CATCGGTTATTCATTTTTGATACACGATATTCAACGTGTTGTTTCGCCACCGATATTCGGCTTCATTCTTGGCAGCCAATTTCTCACATCAATCTTGTTGTAAAAAGTGTGAAAACTTTTTCGAAAGATAGAAGAAAAATTTCAATTTTTTTCAATAAAATTATATAATTACTTTTATTTATCCAATGCGTGAAATTTATGGGCTTTTTTTGCTTAATATAAATAGGTTAATGAAAAGTAATTAATGGATAAGTGTTGGATGATAATTTTTATACGAAAATTACACGCAAATGCAAATTAATCCTCATCAGTTCACTTCCGATAAGGCTAAATGAATTATCTAAGTTGAACGCCAAATTAACTAAACTATCTACTTATAAGAAGCTGGAATTTCTCTCAACGAGCATTCTCAGCCTCATTAATATCGTTTGATTTTATGAAAGTTTGCTAATATTATATTAGACCGCATTTTGAAATGTTTTATCGTTATATTCACACTGTATTAATTATTTATTCAACGGTTGAAAATTCAAATAATTTTTGTTTTTAAATAAGTGCACACATTTTTAATTATTTAAATTAAACTTTTATTTTAATGAATGACGAATTGTATATTCGTCTTCGTTAAAACTAATTTTCATGTACAATTTTTTTGTTTAACAGAATTTAAAAAAATGGTTACAAATAAAAATGAGGGCATTAAACAAAATTCGAATAAGAAAAGTTTATAAATATTCATGCAATTACGTAAAATTGTCCTGAACATATCCTGTTTCTCATTCTACCAATAATTATTGTTATAATCGTTATGAATAAAATTAATCAAATTTCACGCGTAAATACCGAATGAATATTTTTATTTCATACGACAAAATCATATTTTAATCCAACACAAAAGTTAATCTTCATTCAGCAAATTAAAGTTATTTTTGTTCCATTTAATTATTATTATTTTTTCCCCTTTATTTATTCAACAACTTAATCTAGAGCAAGTTGTTTCTAATTAGCAAGCTAAGCATTTATGATAAGGATGAAGAAGGTGCTTGTGCTCTAATAGATAAATTAATCGTAATTCGATAATGTTGATGAAGATATAAAGTGAATTGCGACATCGTACGTGTAACACGCGGATGGATTTAGGCGATAAAATAACGTTCGACCTGGCAGCTAATCTCATTCTTGTTGTGATACTCGCTCTTACTCTCCATTAGCATATTGTTTTCACGGATTCTAACGAAAAATTGTCGTGCGTTGCTAATTTCCAGCCGTGCTTTTTTTTCTTTCACGCGCCCTCCGTCTCGTCCACTTCGTTCGCCCATTTTGCTCGACAGTTGGTCATTCGAAGTTAAATTAAAAACATAAATTTAAAGCGGCAAACGACGATCCGCGCGCGTTCCTCTGACTCCTGCCTTTCTGTGTTTTGCCCTCTTCTCCCTATCCGCTTCAAAGCCACGCTTGTCGTTCTTGAGCTATCGGAATTAAAGCGTTACTGTTATCGACTGTATTTACTGTAAAACTATCAAACGTACTTGAGATAAATGATGTGAAATGGTGCGGCATAAAGCTGCCACGCTCGTGTGACAAAATTTATCACTCATATCTATCACCAACTTTAATTCAAGATCATCGTATACCTGACAATTAAATACACTTCACCTGAATCAACATTTTGTTCACATACCTTTTGGTTAATTTATCAAACATTGATTAATAATAGTTTAACGTTAATTTCATTTTTATTATTTATTATATAGTAATAACTCCTAAAAATAGTCCTACGCTTAAACGTTTTTTTCTGTTTTTCTGTTAATTATTATTTAATTGACTTTTTTTTTAAACATGTCTCGTCGGACTGCTACCGGAAGCCTTGATAATGTTTGATTTTGTAAAAGTTATCTAACTTTTCAATTTTGTTAAATGATAATTAGTATTTTAAGAATTATCAACTATAAAATAGAACTCAATGCTGTCAGAATTTGAATGTTAGTAGTGCCTCTGATTACAGGTACAAAAGTGGGGCCGATCATCTGACGGACTTCATAGGAGTGGAGCCAAGTAAAAAGAGGAAGCGGCGCACTTCTTTTACACCGCAAGCTCTGGAACTACTGAATTCTCATTTCCTGAAGAATACTCATCCCAATGGTAAATTTCATTAATCACTTTTAATTAATCGCACTGCGCGTACAACAATAATATACTGGCAATTGAAAATTGTTTTTCCAATAAAAATGAAAACTCGCGGTGCACAGCAGCAGCAACAAAATCGAGTTGTGAAATTTTGCATAATCACTCCCGGGAAACGAATAAAGTGTAAGAGATGCTGAAGGGATAATGATTAATACATATGTGACGTTGCAAATGAAACGTACTATACAAAATTCTATATACTTGCGGAAAAAACAAGTAAATCAATTATGAAAAAGTTTAAGCAACTTATCATTCGGATCCGAAACAATTAGTCGTAATTGTTTGAGATGTTGAACGCTTGATTAGATCAAACATCTGAATTAATTTGTGCATTTACGACTGATTAGATTTTTCCTGTACTCATTTAGAAAACGGTCAATTTATAACTCAACATATATTGATTATATGTTGATGAAAAAAAAAAAAAAAAAATCAGAGTTATTAAACTGTGCATAGATGATTATAGTTTATAGAAAATTCCAGACTTCTTTTTGTATAAATTAAATATTAGTTAATAGCGATTGTTTGGTATAAAATACAGTAATGAATTTTCAATCAGATAACAGTAATTGTATAAGTTAACAAATATTTTACATATGTTTCAAATAATTTGATCAGTAATAACATTTTGGCATACTAAATTCAAACGAAGATATAATTATAATATTTTATAAATTTAGATTATCTAAAACATCTGTCTGCTTTTTATAACTAAAATCGACTAAAAAGGTAATGATTAAATCTGATTTAAAAATTTTTTTTGTTTAGGAAACGAAATAACAGCTTTGGCGCAGCAGCTAGGACACGACAGAGAAGTGATAAGAATTTGGTTTTGCAACAAGAGGCAGGCGTTGAAAAACACCGTGAGGATGATGTCCAAAGATGTCGTCTAAACGATTAAAAATATTGATGACAAAGTTGAAAAAATCTCGAACAAGTTTTGGTTTCAAGCAGTTAACGTGTGATTTTGGCTGAAAGGCGCCGGGAACGAGCTTACACAGCATGTTAAAGAATGCGAGTGAAAAAAAATTAAGTGAATGTGCATACGTCAGAGTTTTTTCGTCAAGAAGAAGATGATAAAATGACTTTCCAATCAAATTGTACTCTAACGTAAACGCAACGACTGAAATGTGGTACAAAATCGAGGGATTTCGAAAATCCAAGCGAAAACAGGGTAAAGAGAATACTCGATATTTGTACCACGAGCATTGTGATCGCAAACGTATACGCGCATGTATTAATTGTAAATATAATTTGTTTGCCTCTGGCAATCGTGATCGTGAAAGCTGCATGCCGACAGTTTATTTACGAGTTTGTTAAAAAATCATGACACTAGTTTTAATGTCAATATGTTTTACATTTGGTTTTATGTTTCTCAGTAAAAAAAGAGAATAACCAATAGGAAAGAAAAGTGTTGTCGAATTTCTCGTTGTTCTTGTACGAGAAATTTTACGGGAAATTGTTAATATCGTACAGAGATAAATTGTTTTGTAAGTATATTAATAATTAAACTAAGTTAATGTACAAATATTATTTTTTTACTTTTCAAAGCAAATTGTACTTTACATTGTATCATTTTATCTTTATTGTGATTTTTGTTAAATAATGAATTGCACGTCAAGTTTGAAGCTAGTAAAAATGCATATTGACAAGAAAAATGTTGAGAGTTAAAAAAAATGATCGAGATTTGGATCAGGATTTTATGAAAATGAAATTCCTGAGAAAAATTTGGTATGATAAATTTGAATTGTGATTCAAAAATAAATCTGTTATTAAATCGGCATGTAGCTACTCAACCGTATAGTAATAAAATTAACAATAGTTAATAATGATTAAAGTAATTATGGTAATGATAATTGCGGAGTATTAAGTAAATTAAAACTCCAAATTGAGGAGCATGAGATATAGGTTATTTTGTTTGCAATACGAGAACTGAAGCAACAACGTATTCCGAAATATTGTACATTAATTAAAAAGATGTTTTTATGGAATTGAACATTGGTTTTCGAACAGTTATTGAAAATTGCATTTGAAACTTTGACTCGTAATCATCAAAAGAAATCAATACATTTTTTTATGTTCAATGGTACACTGCACTTCACTATTATTTTTTTTAGAAGAAAAATATTCATTCCTACAAAAGCAATATTAATGTTAATGAACAATTTATGTCAAACAAAATTGAGCTAGTTTTTAAATTATAATCTTGCATGTACAGTGTACTGTAATCCCAAATTTATTAAAAGGAAATTTTGAAATCTTATTTATTTGTAAAAATATTTGCGCAAATAATTAGAATTTTTTGTATGTACTCCGAAAAGAATTCAAACTAGTTTTCTTTTTTTTATTTTTATACTGTTGGAGTTTTTGATAAATAATAATTATGCATTCAAATGCTTATATTGATCTAAAATATGTATTTTATATTATTATTGATAATATATAGCAGTGTTCATTATAAAATAATTGTGTATATAATTACAAAATGACAATATTCTTATGATCGATTGTGTAATAATTCAAGTATATAAAAATATGCATTATCAATAAAAAACGTAAAAAGTTAGCTCAGTGCAACACGAGCTAACAAAACTTATTATTTCTCATCATTGTTGATTTTAAAACTTGTTATACTTTATTATTTATTTAATGCATTATTTATACTCTCTCCGTTCGTTTAATGCCAATTTTGAATATAAATTTGTGATTAGTCCAGTTTTTCCGATTAATGTAATATAAAATGTTTCATTATTTATTTTAATTATAATTTTGACAAATAAACGATAATGCACTTATAAGAACGTTAATTGACAGCTGTGTAATTAAGAGACAAACAAAATTGAACTTTAATTTATCAAAATGAACATTTTATACAATATTAATATATAATTGATTTCGAGTTCAAGCACAACAAATAATCAATCTCATTTTTTAGATTAATTTGTAGTATACAAGTTACATTGATGTGAAAAATATTATTTTTATCGAAATACACTAACTTAATTAGTCATTTCCGTTTACAACAGCGGACATTAAAGTTTTAAATTCTTTGACATTAATTTTTTCAACAATATGTAATAGTTAAAAAATTACATTACCATATTTATTTCTGAAAAAAAAATTGTTTGACAAAAACATTTAACGAAAAATAAAAGTTGTTAATTTTTTGTAAAAAAATTAGTAGTATACAAATATTATTTAAAAAAGATTTCAAAATTTCCCCAAAGAATGATCGTAAAGAGTGCGTCGCCAGTTTTGCAGCTAGTGTATTCCAGTTTGCTTGATCGCAATAAAATCGTACGCATTAATTTGTTAAAGTGTAGCATCTTATCGGATGCATTATTGTAATAATATGATCATCGAGTGCCACGATAGTTAGGCCATGCAAACTTACTTATCTTAAACATAATGCATTTTATATACATATATGTACAGTCATGTCCGACGAAGAGAACGCTCCATTCCACAAGTGTCATACGAGAAAGTAAGAAACATTTCCCGTACTTTCATTTTCATTTCGATATTAAGGATTTTCTCTCTATAAAATAACATATTGTCATGAATTTCACCGATAGATTAACATTCATAAACAGTTAAGATTAGATAACTGAAAAGTCAAGTCTCAAAAGTGTATCGCAATTATCCTTCGATTCAAAATTGATTGAAAGCTAAATTTAGATTACAGTGTATTCCTAACTCGTACCGTTTTAATATCGAAATAAAAGGTTGGTTTCAAACGGCGAAAATATTTTATAACAACGCACCAAGTTGAATGCATGATGTGCCGCATATAACATGTCGTATATTAAGTATACTTAATACTTATTCTAATGAATTAATTATTATCAAAGTATGTTATTAACGAGTGAGGGCGCTGTATTAGATACGAAAATGACTTGTACATATACCTATAACGAGAGATATATCTAATAGTATTGATAATAATGATATCGAAATTAATGATCGACGCTATGAAATAGCAATATGTGTGCAAAAATTACACATTTGAAAAGTAAAAATTAAAAATTATGGAAAAGCGGTATAACGTTGGCGAGAAGAAAATTGATATTTTAGGAACTTTTTATTTGACCAAAAAAGAAATGAAATTTAAATAAAGCTGAAGAGTGATTTATTCTTAAAAAAAGATTTATGTATTATAATATATTAAGGACAAATTCAAAATTCCAAATTCATATTGTGGTAGATTAATGATGCGTGTTATCCATTTTTGATAAAAAAAAAAGGAAAAAAAGGTGAAAAAGAACGTTTTGTACAGATATATTCCGGTTATTAAATTTTGTTATCTACTTGGAAAAGATTAAATAAAAGCAAAACTTACAAAACGCGTGTAGTGAAAAAAAGAGTGATCAATTAAAGTCAACTAAAATGAATTAATAAACTGAATGCAAATCATGTGTATTTTCTTCGTGGGTTGAATATTAAATATACCACTATGAAAACTCTTTAACATGATTATTACATTAAAAATAAAATAATATGATCGTATTCATGGGTGTCATATTTCTAAGGAAAACAGATCCATGGACGAATATTTGGTAGCAGTTTTCCACTTTGAATCCGATTCATAAATAAGCGTCCAAAACACGATGAACAAAAGGTTTTACAAGTAATCGTTTTTGCGTCATATGGTAAAACAATCTAAATTGAACGAGTGAAATTGAATTTTTACGTGTAAATATAAATAATTATTAATCAATATATTTATACGTAAATAATAATTAAACTCGCGTTGAAGTTTACAGGGAGGAAACTGCTCTTGAAATGTTGTCCAGCGAAACCAAAGTTCCTACTATGTTTTATAAAGCAACTGGACTGTAAAACTTGGATTGTAAATAACAAGACGCAAGTATTAAAATAGTATTCGCAATACAATCAGCAATTTCAAGACTATTCAATTTCAGGTACGAGATCAATTGATTCATTAATTTATTTATATCTATACATAACACATTTTTGTAGATAATAGAGTTAAATTGCAATAGCAATAAATTTTATGGATTATGTTTACAATAGATAAAGAACAGATTTTAATATTGATATACAGATTTATAATGCAAATAAAGAAACACTAATTATATAAGAGAGAGAGAAATAGTAATTAATAGTCAGTTGATCTTGTACCCATATAAGCACATGCAGTCGAAAATAAAGGACATAAGTATACTATTAAAATATGCGGAACCGTAGTTTAGAAAACATGTTAGCACTTAGAAACAATGCAACATTAAACAACGTATTTAAAACAAAAAATATAGATTATAAGCGAATACTTGTGTAAAATCTAGTAGATGTCCACAAAAATTAAATAAAATCATATATTGTGGTACGAATTATATAAGATCATAATTCTTTAACCTAATATTTTTATTACCATAAGAGCAATCTTATTATTATTTTACTACAATTTATATCACAAATTAATATTCTTGTAAGTATTGAAATTAATACGTATTATTTGTTATTTTAAAAATGTATCGATTTTTATGAAAATCTTTGGGATTTAAATTTTCTAAATGATAAAAAATGTTTAGGTAATTAAAATTGATTTGTTAATAGTGTATTTTTTTATTTTTTTAAATAGGTTTACAAATAAAAATATATTATGAATCCTGACGATGTTATTAAGAATTAACATGTCAAAAAATTAAAATAACAAAGAAGAATAATGTATTTTTATATTCATTTGTCGTTAATTGCTATTAAATCATTCAATTTAATTTATATAGCAACATTTAAACATTATCATTCTCAAAACACTCTCTTTGACTCAAGAAAATAGGTTTTGACGCAAAACCTATAACCACTTGGCGTCATTGACGAAATAATAAATTTTGGAGTCGAGAATCGTACAGTTTTTATTATGAAAATATTGAGTCAAGAATTATGAAAGTTGACTTGAGATTAAAAATACTTAGATAATTTAGTATTTATTTCATTGACCGAATTTTGAATAGAAAGGCAACAAAATACTTCTTTTGCTTTTTACTTTTCAGTTAAACGTAATCAATAGACGATCAAAACAAAAAATTCAGGCGTCACATTTCAGTGCTATATGTACATATTTTTGTTCATAAAAAAGGTTTAAGTTTTGACTTAAGGAGATTTTAAGTTTTGACGCAACACTGTTAAAATGTTGATACATAACTTTTTTATACTTGCAACAAGAATTTTCATTCTTGACATATGTTAAGAATTACACATTCTGGACTCAAAACCTACTGTTCTTAGAGTGTAAAGGAAACATGAAATTAATTTGTATAGAACTAATAACATTAGAAATATTATTTATTTATTATTTTATTACTATATGATTATTTAATTTGTAGTTCAAGAAAAAATACGTGCGGAATCTAAATTTTGTACAATCATAGATCAGGTACGTACCCACAGAGAAATTAGCCTATACACAAATTTAAAGGAACCGTCGACCTAAATCCGATCAAAAATCGATTTTTTTACCAAAAATTTTGTATTGCTTATTTTGATACTCTGAAGTCTGCTCTTTCATGTAATGTAATTATTGTTGATGTATGTTAACAGCAAGTGGTTTAGCTCGCATTTTTAAAATATTGTCAGATTTTAAACGTGATTATCTCGAAAACTCATTTTTCATGAAATCTCAACTTTAAAAAGTTAAGCATACTACAATTTTAAATGGATTTTGATTTAATTAACGCAAAATGTTTACAATTTAGTATACTAAAAAATAGTTAGACAAAATTTTGATACGTAAAGTTCAAGAAAACACTGAAAATTGATCATCTTCAGTGGTTTAGAGCGTTTGTTCATTAATACATAGATTGGAAAAAACTATAAAAGATATCAAAATTCCGCCTAACAGATTTATTCTCTATTAAATTCCGAAGATTTTGACAATCAGTAAATCCAAATCGAATCAAAATTGAGGTACCCTTAACTTTTTGAAACTACCCCTAAATTCATAAGTTATTAACAATTACATTGTTTATTGTAAATTTTTTTGGTGTTTCGATTTCATTTTCTTTATTTAATAATTAAGAGTTAACACTGTTCAACATTTCATTAAAATCGATTGAAAATTAACGATTTTAGCCATTTTGATCGACGGTCCCCTTAAATCAGTTGAACTAAAATTGCATTTAATTTAACTAAATTAATTTTGTTCGTATCCAATACATAATTTTGAATAAGTTACATACTTACATATTATAAAATCATGTCATTAATTGAAATATTACATTAAGCGTCGTAAAATAGTATTTTTACCTCATTCAAATATTATTTAAATTGAACAAAATAAATTTTTTTAATTAACGTGTATTTGACAGGTGCTTGTTCAAAGATAACATTTAAATACTAAATTGAAATTAGTTTGAAATGGAATTTAAGTAATTTCTGTTATTTTACAATAACAAAATTTATTTTATTTTCTGTAAAATTATAAAAAATACTGTAATTTAACTAAAGATTATTTCAGTATAGCATGAATTAACCTAATATTTTGCTATAGATTGGACAACAATACAATTATTTAGTTTCATAAAACAAAATATTAGTTAAATCTAAGGAATTTTTTCGTGCATGAATAATAATCACCTAAAAGTCTCATTCAAAAAAGTCCAAGTCGTTTTTTTTTCGATTATAACTTTTCATTTCCTCTTTTGTTTTGCCAATTAGTATTACATACTTGTGTTCAATTGAATCAGTCTTGTCTTCAAAAAGGTTGTTTATATCAAGTAAAGTTTGAAGCAATGATTTAAGCAATTTTTTGGTGTCAACATCAGAACAAATTATTTCTGGGTTTAAACAAGTGATATTCTTGACCAATAAGTATTTCAATGGCGAGTTGCTCAATAATTTCTTAACGAGAGCTTAAATAAAAGTTCTGCAGTCTTGTTGAAACGATAACAATTTATTTTCAAATCTTCGTTAGTGGAAGAGCTTTGCGTGTACCATAGCCAATATCAATACCCATGTGGAAAAAGAAAAACAAACCAATACTGTTTCGACCGATTAAATATTGCTGGCCTGCTTTTTCAACTAACGTTATTTCAGTAAGAAAAGTCACACCGTTTTATACTTTTTTGGTATTAGTTTTTAATGTTGAAACAGTATCTTAAACGGGTTTGAATAGACAGTATTTTAGTGCGTTTAAATCACGCGTGAATCATTACTGCTTCAACTTTCATTCAGAATGTCTCTCGAGTATCAGAGCCGAACATTCGTTCAGTATTAGCTTCCAGAGTCAAAACAATATTTTATTATTGCTTTCAAAGTTGAGGAAATCTGCAACCGCTAGAGTGCGTATTAATTCAACATTAGTTTTAACTACTGGTACAGTACTGGCCACAAATACTGCTCAAATATTATGTTTGATTACCGATATGGTATTGGCAGAGAATACAAATTTAATATCATTTAAATATTAAAAGCTTACATTTTTAACATTACCAGAATATTTTTATATTATTCAACTACTAATTTATTAATATTAATTAAACATTTATACAATATTATACGGTCACATTTTGGATGCTAAAAAAATGCTAAAAATAGTTTTTTGCTCTAAAATAAATTTTCAAATATTGTCATCGAACCATTGCTTTGTAGCGTTCCGATCAACCGTATGATAAGTAACCTCAAATCCAGTTTCTCGTCTTGAATTTTCTCTTCATTTCCTTCATCAATTTCATTTTCTTGATTCAGATCATCTTGGAAATCCATTTCGACATCGTACTCTTCATTTGGATTTCACGGGATGAGCTGCATCAGCTTCCAACTGAGGGGGGACATATATTGTATCCAACAGACATTATATCAAAGTGGACATTGGATCAAACGGACATTTGATCAAGTACACATTTGGTCAAGTGGACATTTGATCAGACGGGCATTTGATCAAGCAGACATTATATCAAAGTTAACATTTTATCAAAGTGGACATTGTATCAAACGGACATTTGATGAAACGAAGATTTGATCAAATGGACTTTATAGTACAGTAAAATTGCTTCTGTAGTGACGTTGTATCAAAGCGGACATATCCTTTAATCGACATTTGATCAAACAGACATTGTATTTATGCAGAGATTGTATCTATGCAGACATTATATCACATAGGACATTTTATTTAAGATATAATTTATCAGATAGTTGAATAGTTATGTCTCCGACCCCAAAAACCCTTGTATGAATTTTTTCAGATTTTTTCATGAAAACCTGCGCTTCACATTTTATTTTGAATGTAGTTTACATGCAAACACATGTTAAATGCCATTTGAACTTTGAAGTCTGTGGGGCACGGGTTTTTTCATGAACTTTTTGATCCGGTCGGCGTCAAAAATTTTTTTTTTCAACAAACTTTCGACCCAGGGGGTGCACATAATTTTTTAGAGACTTTTTCATTTTGTGGACCACCCTAATATATATATGTATATATTTAATAATAATAACATTATATTTATTGTGATGAGAAAATTTTATTTTGCAGTACACTTACAATTATTTTGTCGGTTAAAAAATTTAATTTTACAATTTATTTTACTTAATTGAAAATTTTGTGCGATAATGTTCGAGTTAATATAACATGTATTTAGAAATAATCGCTGTCAACATTTTTATTATTAAAAAATAAGTCAAAACATAAAAAATAACCTATTTAGTTTCCAGCGAATTGACTAACGGCGTGACATGAAATTTTCCGTTGCTCAATTTTAACATTGTACATTTTTTTGAAATCATGTCTATAGTTACACAATCAATATTGTTTGTTTCTTTGACAATAAAATTGAAGCTTTTTAATTTTTGAAAATTGCATAAAACTTCTTCACATTTTTCCAACATTTTACCGAAAATTAAGCTCTTGTTTTTTTGTGTCACAATAATTCTTACAATCACAATGTCAGTTATTAATAACAACGATCCATTGGTTAAAAGAACCACGCTGTTATTTCTTTTTTGAAGTCTCGTATAATCAGTTCCGTGAAAAATAATACTATTAAATGACAATCTTAAGTAAGACGTAACAACATTTTCAACACGCTCATAAACAACACTTTCGGCTAACCCTTTCCGTGTTACGGACAATTCATATAAAGTGGCAGCACCAAACATTCTCAAAGAGCTTCCCATATCAATAGAATTTTTGTTCATTCGACATGTTTTCAAAATATCTTGCTCTAATTCGCGTCCTTTTTTGCTACAATTATTTTTCATTTCAAAAACTTTGTGGAGTAATCTATCAATATGCTGCAATCTAAGATACGATTTACAAATTTGCTGAGGTACCGCTTGAGAGTTATGAAACATTTTTCTTAACATGCCGTTGTTGTCCTCAAATGGAAAAGTTGACCAACTCCAAAGATTTCCAAATTTACGTACAAAAAGTGGTATATGAAGTGCTGAATGCATGTTAAATGTCATAAAAGTTTGATCATAATTAATTTCTGTATCGAGTATGTATTTGCGCAGTGCAGCTTCCGCCGATACAAATATTAAATTACTTCAGAATACTTTGGTTTAAAAAAATCTACAAGCTATATACGAGTAGCGACCAATGTTTGAGATATTTTTCCGGTAATAGCCCTTTCAAACATACTATTGAATAATACAATAACATACTTCTCCATTCGGATGTTTTCCATGCATCTCTTTTTCTAATTGACTGCGGAACTCGAGAGATTTCACGCCGAGGTTGTATCGATAGTAACCGTTCATCAAACTCAGATATTTTTTTCCCCAAATACCATTCTTTAGATTCATTTTTTGGGTTGAACCACGCGCGAAAAAACATTTTCACAATACCTAAACAAATATTATGTACACTTAGAAAAAAGGTTTGGTTTGGATAATAAATCATTTGGTTCTAAGTGTTTAGTTGATAAAACAAAAATTTTTAGTTACAATAACTAAATATTTGGTTGTGCTTACTAAACTCATATGGGTGATTAGTTATTACAACAAATATAGTTTGGTTGAGAAAACTAGAAATTTTAGTTACATCAACTAAATACCATGGTTGTAATTACTAAATTGATATGTTTAATTAGTTGTTACAACAAATATAGTTTGGTTGAAGAATTTGGTTGCAGAAACCAAAATTTGATTTTAAACTAATAATTAAAATTGATAAATAAAAATGGATGTTTAAATAATTTAAGCTTATTCTTGTTTGATAATTATACATGTAAACTTAATCATTATTTTGTGATAAATTGTTTAAATATTTATATATATATATAATGAGTTTCATTTTTTTTGGATTGAAATTTGGCGTATTTTTAAGTATTCAAGCAAAATTGGCGCCAAAATAGTGCTGTAAGGCTGCGCGTTTACTGTGCGTGTTCATTACTCCAAGTAAGTTGCTCGCTTTTATCGCGTTGCAGTCTTCCCGCCAAAACCATTAGATTACGTTCTTATTGTTTCAGTCTCTTTACTTCGTTCATTCTTTATTAATTAATAAAGTTAATTAACCTAAAGTTGTTAAAACTATGGACGCGTTATTTATTGAACGTAGTTTAAAGGAATGGGGTTTGGAAAAGTGAGCCCAACGTTTTATAGGTAAGTAAATGATTGAGAGGTTACCTAACAAATTTTATTAATATTGTTAAAATAATTTATTTAATAACAAAAAAATTGACTAACAATTGAAAAAATTAACAATTATAATTATCGATAGGAAAAAAATTAGTTATACATAGAAATGTATATATGTATAAATTCTCATAATTCAATGTATTTTATACATTCTTAGAAGTAAAAAAGTTTTTATAACATTTCTTTCTTTATTTTTACCGCATTTTAATGTTTTGTATTTTTACTTGTTAGTTTTTTTAAACAATAAAAAATTAAAAAACAAAACACAAACCTTTTTATTTGATACTTTTTTATTTGTAATGTTTTATTATATTTGTTTATATATTTTTATATATTATAGAGCAAGACATTGATAAACAAATGTTTTTAAATATGTCTCAAAATGTAGTTGAGAAACTAATACCAACTATTGGAGGTGTACAAAAATTTATCGAAAAAAGAAAAACATTAACAGATGAAACTAATTCCACGGTAAGAAAATTTAGTTTTTTTTTTTTTTTTTAATTAAAACTATTAATTCAAAATGATGTCAATCATTGTTGGTGTAAATTTTAATCTTAACTTTATTTTTAAATTTTAACTTAGTATATATACATTTTAAGGGGACAGTACACCAAGAAAAAAAAGTTTGTATACAATGAATCGATTTTGATGAAACTTTGTACCTAGACATACTTTTGAGCGCTCTTTCGAATGGTGCTATTTTCGGGGCCTCACGGGGCTTTAAAATGGGA
>JABFPM010003362.1:0-14521 GCA_022817325.1 Idris sp. 1 HC-2018 | reverse complement strand
TTCTTATATTATTATTTTTATTCAATACATAAAATTTAGTTTATTGACAAAAAAAACCTTTAACTTTTAATGAAGTTATCTAAATATCGTAATTAGTTATAATTAAAAACAAAGACCAAAGAAAATAAATTTTAGACTTCTTTAATGTTAAATTATTTATATTAATTATATTATATTAATTATATATGTACTGAACTTAGATTTACTTGGTAATATATTAATTCTTTCTTAATAGATGTTAACTTAGAAACAGGTTAAATTTTTTTAATTTTTTATTATTAAACCAAAATACTTATTATACATTTAATTTGTGTAATATATTTTGGTAAAAATAGACTTTAAGTAACACCTGTTAGCTCTTAAAAATAAAAAATTATGAAATATCATCAAAAAATTAAAACAGTTTTTTTTCATCATTTTTGCATTATATATTATAGCAGTTTTGGAATTCGCGAACAAAAGTTAAATTTGTTTGGTCTAGAAAATCTGGTATTGAACAAAAAATAAAAGAATATATTTTATTTTAAACAATCACATTTTTCAACAAATTTATAAAATGGATTCGTTTGAAACAATATAACTAAGGTGTTTTAAAAACTATTTGCCAAAATGCTGATAGCCAATAAATCAAGCGCATCATACATCAGTACGGAAGTTACGTTGACAAATAAATAATATCATAATCTGACAGATAAATCGAAAGAATTTCATATTTTGGAAGCAATATTCCGATCACTTAATCCGGGACTGTTTGAAATCTGGTAATCTGATTGAGATTGAATAAGAAATTCGAAAAAGAAAGTAATTTGATAGCAACTGTACTGGATATGTATTGCAAAGAACAAGGTTTTATTTTCTCAAATGTAAGTTTCCAACAAGCTGTACAAGGTATAATACGATAAAAAATAGCATCTTTCGTCCGCAACTGTAAGTATTTGTTTTATCGATGAGTAATGCTTAGCTTAAACAATCAGTAAACAAACATAATTTTCTAATTGAAAAATAATTTAAAACAAATTTAATAATCTCATAGAAAATTTTAACGAAAGCATTTTGTAATTCAACAAATGTTACATTAATTAAAAAACCATTTATCGATTTCGATTGACAGACTGAATTTGTAAATAAATTATTCTTAGATAAAAGTAAGTCATATGAATCCGCTGAATTGTTTGAACCTTCTCAAAACTAATGTCTTTTTTCGAGATTCGACAATTATACTCTATGATATCGCGCACAATTAAAAGCGTGACACATTCGGCATTCCATGAGTTCATTTTCTTCAGTTCCGTAAATCTTCACAATCCAGAACACACAAAGTTGATCAAGGTGAATCAAATCGTATCTCTCAGTTAAGTTAAAGCAACAGAATCTTTTTTTTCGTTGTATCTTTTCGTCAATGTTTATCAGACAGCACGAATAATCTGACAGAAAAATACGATCTCCATTATCATCATTTTCTTCCATATTTGATATGCCAGTGATATTATATTTTAATCAATATTCAAGCAGTTAATTACTTTCAACTTTGGGCCGAATTAACTCGATTGAAAATACTTGATCAATTTTAATATACATCTATTAATCAATTTAAAGTCCACATATCATTATTTTCATAGAAGTAATTTTTTACTATTATTATAATATAAATTTTCTTTCTTTTATCTATCATCTCAAAAACATTCAAAAAGAGAATATTTAAAAGAAAACTTCTCTTTCTGTATTTAATTAAGGCTGTGAATTTTCTGGTAAAATAAACGAAAGTAGAAAACGAATCATCGACGCTTGCGGCCAGCTTGTTCGATTTACCATCGATGTCTAAGGTTAACGGCTTAAAAAGTACGGATGTTTATCTACGATCATTCGGTGCGAAAGTTTCTTTTATCAATAATACGTTCAATGACATTCCACTGCAGAGTATTAAGCCAACCCTGATGAGACCCTGGGGTTTATCGCTGATTCAACATCTTTTTCTCTTCAACCTTTCTTACAAAAAATCAAGTGCATTTTTATAAAAGGTTGATAGCAGGTAAAATTTATTCAAACATGCTAGGTCATTGAAATATTCAATAATAACGTAATTACAGAAGAATTGATTTTAAAACAACCAAAAGTAGTTATAAAATAGATTTCTCTTAAAACGATATTCTATATAAAATGACGAAAAATCGAGAATTTTTCAAACCCAGTTTTTTGTGGTTTTTAAAAATTTAAAATGTTCTTTTCAATGACTTCATAACTTCAAATTGTTCCCGGGATATCAATTTTTATCGAAATTGCTTTTTATTTTATTTTTAATTTTTTTTAACGACTTCTCATTTAAAGGAGCAAAAATTTGTTAGACGGGTTTTTGATATTTTGTTTAATAACAAAGTTATTAAAAAAAAAGTATACAAAATACACTAATTTTCGGTAATAATTAACGTATCGAAATTAATAAATAAAAAAATAATTTTTAGCATTCAATCGAGTGCATTTGTTTATTATTGGGATAAAACCTTTCTAATAAAACAAATCAAGTAAACTGATTGAACAACAACGATTTTAACTATTTCTGTAGCGTGTCCCCTTAAATAGTCTAAATTGAGATATCTTAACACCTAATTGTAAATAAGATTCTTTGATGATATTTGGTATATACATCTCATTCTACACATAAGTTAACACATAAAATATAATGCTGTGTTCATGTTATTATGTAGTATGTAGATTTAAATGTTAGAATACATATTTATGTTCCTTCAAGTGTATAACATCAATGTATGTATTTACATGTGTAAGTATGCATGTTCGTATAACTATGATTACGGTTGCATTGTTCTACACTTCAATGTACAATGATTTCAGTATTTTACTGACAAAATGTTTTACAACAGTAGAGGCTGCGTAAGAGCAACATCATTTATCTTTGTCTGATCATAAAAAATTATTTAAATCATTATATTGATAGTACACTCAAATAAATTCATAGAATAAATTAATTATCGAGAAATGATTTCTACATACATGCAGATAGGATGAATTTCACTGTTAGAATTGTCATTATTATAACAATAATGACATGAAATGACGGAATAATTCAACTTGTAATTATGATTGTAGTAATTAAATTACCTGTTCAATTAACATTAAATTTAATTTGATTGACTATCATTAATTAAACACGCGTATGTAAACAATAGAGATGTATTTTATTTTAGACGATGAGCTTTGTAGAGTATCCTGCTGGTAACTATTATTTTATATCAAATTCGCAAAATTGATTGAGATTATAGCTTATATATCTTTCCCCACAAGGTATCAGTCTGGGGAGGATAGAGTTTAGTAATTATGAGTAACTTCAGAGAATTACAGACTAGCCAATAGAATTAATACTTACATTCTATTTTGTTAACTAATACTAAACGCAAAACTACTTACAAGTTGTTCAGTTGATAAGATCTGAAGCTAAAGATTGAAACTGAGGTAATTTGATAACGCAAATGCACGCCTCTTATAAAACGCAAATTGTAGACAAGAAATTGAATGATCTTTATAGAACTTTATGATTACTAAATTTATTAACATAAAATAAATTTTTTGGAATTTGCAAAATACTAAAAGTATGAAGCTGTGTACAATTCAATACACTAAAAAAACTATTTTGACAAAACGTTAGTTAATATCGATAATAAAACAACTTCGATTAACAATAACTAATATCAACAAAAGTTTTGCATAATTTAAAAACAAGTTATTTAAAGGAATATAGGAGAGTGTAATGAAAACTCATTCAGGGAGTGACATGAGTAAGAAAAAACGTGTACCAAAACCATAGTTCGCCTAAAATCATTATTAGTTTGTATTTTTCCGCATAATTTGACAATCAGTTAATTAATGAGTAGCGGATTTATACAATAAAATGTACACTACTGGTAAAAAGTTTAGAAAAATCTAAAAAATTTTAAAATATTTTATCATTTCAAACTCCAATAACTTTGTCATTTTTGTAGGTAATGACAAAAAAAAAAATTTTTCTACTCGAAGCTTGAAAACTTAGTTTTCAAACCATTGGTCAGAAATGGATTTTGCTTGATGTTAGCGGTTGTGACATCTCATAATTAAAAAAAACCAGTGCTTCAATTACTATACCCCATCCAAAACTTTTTTTAAAAATTTTGTCAATTTTAAGAATAGCTTATGAAGCGAATGCAATAATTTATTCGAGTTTCACTAATTTTACCGAATTGTTATATTGGTGGCCGAATCGGTTAAAACTCATGAAGCTTCATTTTTTTGGAATTTTTAAGCGATTAATTATATTTTTTTTGATTTTGTAAACATCTAATAGTACAATACTTTTCAATGTTCATTCATATTTGTTATTAACAAATGCATTGTTCATAATTAAAAAGAAATTGTATCATTTTGCTGTTATCACAATTTTTTTGCCTTTTTCAATGAAGATTGAAAATTTAAAGTGGTTTAAGTAAGGGAAGGATAGAAGAAGTTTTAGCTACTTAGAAAAAAAATCTTAATTATTTATTATTTACATTATTACAAATTGTTTGACTTTTTTTATTGAATAGCACCATTTTTTTTAAATTATAAAAAGGCAAAAATTCTACTTTGTTTTTTTTGTTTACATAAAAAACCCAAATTTTAATAATGCACGATTCTGGCTTATTTCTATCAAAAAGTCTTTTTGGAGAATTTGTCTTATATTTTCGGGTTATCATATTTATTTTTTTATAAGTACCAATATGTGCTAGACTTAATTAATTAAAACATTGAAAAAATTACATGTATTTTTTATTTAAAATTTCCATCGCCTTGGGTATCGGTTTAATTCAGTTAAAAAAGACTTTAGCCTAGATTAAAATTAATTATTTTTCATGGTGAACAAGACTCAGGGGTGGCGGGTTAAATATGAGATCGAACCTGAAATAAGGACCACCCCAATATTAGTAATTATTGTGACAAAAGGATCTGAGTAATCGAAATTAACAATGAAAAAAGCTTTTTATGAGTTTAAAAACTCTAAAAATATAAATGAGTTGTATAACGTTTCTAATCTGCAATCACTAATTTCTCTTCTATTATAATTGAATCAATATATTTATCACCATAAAACTTTATCATAGTACAGATTTATAAACTAACTTATATGTAAATTTTCGTTTGAAATTCAAACCTGAGACGTAAATATGAATATAAACACATATTTATAACTAAATTAATTTGTTGAACGATGAAGAAATGAACGATGAATATCGATGAAAAAAAACAGTATTTCTCAATTTTCAATTAAACATGTGTAGAAAAAAATAATATTTTAAAAATTGTGATGTCGCTAATTCATTTATGAATTTGCTGAAACAATTTATGTGGACAGAAATACATTGTAAATAAATATTTAATTTGAAACCAAATTCATTTACATTTGAAACATACTCCTATATATTATTTAAAAATTATTCAGATGTATGTGTAGAGAGTATGAAACATTTTATATTATTTATATCATTTATATTATTTATATTATTATGTCTACGAATAAAATATTATATTAATTTTTCTCATATGTATGATTTGACTGATTTAAAAATGAGAATTTTGACAAAATTAGACATTTTAGATTTTCGTTTGATTCGATTGCTATTTTGAATAACATTCCAAATATTTTTGTTTTTATTCCACGTAAAGATTAAAAATGTTAACTTCTGTCCCATTCGCGAATTTGATTATTTGATAAAATCGTTGAAAACTGGATACCAGATTAATAAGCAATTAATATGCAACACCCAACCAGACTCTAATAAATTACTAGTTTATCGATGCGTTATTGAAAGAAACAAAGTTGACGATGTAATCGTTTTAATTAATTCCTTCAAATTTGCAGTAGAGTTCAATATTCATACAGTTTTTATTCAGATGCAAATTTCGTTTGTAATTTTATGTTCCAAACGTATTTCTTGTTTCCACGGTGAATTTGTTAAATTTTTTTAATCGATGAATGCAGATATTACCAATGATTCATTATTATACACGTAAATTTTACATACATATTATTTTATACAGGCCTCAATTTAAACATGTATATAATTTCAGCTTTATTTTTTGTATTTGCCTACAACTAATACTTACAAACCTCCATCATAAATGATTTCAAAATTTCAAGTGAATTTAAATTAATCAAATGAACAAACGTACGTAATAACCCACGAGGAAAAAAAGAAACGGGCCAATATTGGTCCGACTGACCAAACAGTATTGATATGATTTACTTCCAGCGTTGTTATAAGATTAAAATGTAACACTGTTCTATATGGGTTATTCCAAAATTATCTACCATCTTCATTTTAAACAAATTTAAAAAAAATACAGTTCATTAATTGCGATTTTTTTGTATTGGAGTAATCTATGCTATCAAAATAACATTTATTGTAAGTATGCCATCTCCCAGATTATTTGTTTAGTTATAATATCATTTTTTATTTTAAGCTGCCACGGTGTTTACAGACTTGCCACGGTGATTACAGACTTGACACGGTGTTTACATTTTTTGCGATTTATTGATTTTATAAATTGAAATAAATTATAATAAATTATTAATTTAAATAACAAGTTATCAGAAAAATTTATTAATGAATAATTAAATTAATAAATTAATTAATTACATAACATTAGAAACATAACAAAAATTATATTTCTTAATTTATCGATTTTCTTACTAAACAAAAATCAAATTCAAAATTTTAATAATGAATCATAACTTTATAAATAAATATATTGCTAATTATATACATTTTGTACTAAACAGATCGAGAAACTTTTGACTTCATTTTTTATTCCGACTAGATTTTCTACTATCAACATAAATGATTTGCCAATGGCCTAGATTGAAATGCTTACATTCCTTGAAATCTAAACAATTGTAACAACTAAGTTCATTAAAAGCAATACTGTTTGAATTATTTCTGTCCCATACCCATTGGTGTACTTTCATCGTACCAACAAATGTTTTAAGATTTCTAGGATTTGTTTTCTCTATTTCAAGAATATCCTTATCAGAAATAGTTGAAAAAAAAATGGTCTTAAGTCGATTTTTCATCGCAGCGGCAAACATTTCAAAATTGGCAATATCTTTGCCCCCAGCCACAATATTATCTGCAGTTCTCTTCACACCGGCGCCAACCCCATCAGCTACACTTTTCCCATGACCACTTTCCGAGAAATTGTACACTATTTTTCCAATTTTAGCAAACATTTTGTCGTTCATCTAGATAATTATAATTTTGATTCAGCTTTTTTCAAGTTATGCTTTATGATTATCAGATATTATTATACTTACGATATATGATGTCAGAAGTGCAAAAAATTGTTTATTGCGGTATTGAGTAGTAGGTCCATCACTTGCAAAGTGTAAGTTAGTAACAGTTTGATTTTTCATCAAAATTTCAGACAATACTGGTTTTAAATGCGCAATTATAGCTGATGGATCATGTCTTAAATCCTTAGATGCAGTACAAAAAGATTGTAGAGTTTTTTGCGTATACCAAACTCCTGTATGGAGACTAATATTTTCTCTAGAAGCACCAAAATGAACAGACTGAGGTTCTATAGCATATTTACAAGCGTAGTTTTCACTAAAATCTATAAAAATCAGTACATCTTTTTCTGTAAGTGATTTTTTTAAATTTTTAAGTTCATTTTGTTGATGTGAGTTGTTCAATACATGTTTCATAAAAGGTTGTAATGCCTTATTTAATTCATTTTTCACATCAATCAATTTTTTTCTGGATGCTTGTTTAATAGTTCTTTGTACTGTGATTTCTTTTTTTGTCTTAGCCGAAATTGTACTTTGTTTTACAGTAGCCCACTGTTGTACTTGAATTACAGTATTCTGGTCGATAGATGGATTGAACATAACTTTTTTATTTTTACAATGTTTGCATTTTCTTGCTAAGCATTCTTCTGTATAAGGGGTGCACATTAAAGAAGATATTAAAACCATAGAGTGCGATGTGTCGATCGTTTTAGCACGATGAAGTGCTTGTAAAAGGAGTGAAAAATTCTCATGTTTAATGCACATGCACACGCAGAGATTTTTTAGAACAAAAATTACTATACTATATATTACCCATGACGTAAAAGCATTTTTCTGAGATTTGTTATAATATATAAAAGATTAATTATTTTAACGTATAGATAAAATAATAAATGATATACTAAAAATAACTTAAATATTTATTAATTTTCCCCATTTGTAATTATTATTCAGTAAGTAAACTAAAAAATGTAATAATAAATACAAGTACTGTTAAGTGAATTATAGAATACGCAACGTAACTAGCAAGTTTTATTCTTGATATATGATAATTTACTATGTAGTATTGTAAAATGTAGCTTCTGCAGATTTCTTTTATCTGATTGGTTAATTAAATGCCGAACTTGATGAGTCGTGTCGCGTCGCCACTACGCAATTATCGTAAATGTATTAGGAAGCGGATTGTTTATACCTTTGAAAAGTAAAAAAAGTTGCTTTTATTTTCTTGTGCAAGTGGTAATTGACAATCGTGTAAGTATTGAAATATGTTTATTAATTTACGTAATATTAATAGAATGTGGAAATTCGTAAATTCTGTTTAATATTTGTTTACATTTGTAATTCTAACCTTATTATTGTCAAATGTTAATATTTGAATGATTGTTTAGTGTGTGAATTAATTTTTTATATTCTTTATGATAATTTTCTAGTCCTTTTTTTTAATAATGGCTGACGACGAGGAATCGAGTCAAAGTGTGCAGGTATAACTTATAGTGTAATATGTTGATTTTTGTTTACTTTGCCTTATGTGTTTGTTCTTGATATAGTGCAATTTATTGTTTTAATTCATGTATCTCAGAATGTAACCTGATTTCATCTCAACAAATGTATTTATTTATAGTTGGATGGTGAAAACTTCTTCTTTCTGGAAATTCCACCCGATAGTGAGGAACCAGCACAAAAGAAACAAAGAATTGAGGTAATTTTATCACGTTATATGAAATGTTTATTTGACAATACTTTTTTCAAAATTTTTTTTTTAAATAATTCATTTTATCCAACATTATTTTAATAATTCATAAACATTTCAATACTTAAAAATGACATGTTATTTTAATATGTCTCTATGATTAAATAAATTAAAATAAATACATTGAAAAATTGTTTAATTTGTTCTTTTACAAAAAAAGCTATTTATTAACTAAAATATTTGTTACTATTGAAAGTATATATATTTATCACTATACATAATTTACATTTTTACAGTAATTGTAATAATTAATAAGTTTTTGTCATACTTTATAGGAGCCTTTATCAACTACAAGTGAGTCAAATGTCACACAAAGTGTAAATTTAAGCAACGTAAGTCTTATAAGAAAGCATGAAAATGAAATAATTGTTTTGTTTTCAAAATAAAATCATAATATTGCTTTCAGGTTTTACGCCATTATTTGGAAAGCTCCGCTGAAGGACGACGTGTATTGCAGTGCTATGAAGCAAAACAGTTTTTACCTAACCCTATTCGAAATTTGCTTACTCGTTTAGTAATTAATTATGAGAAAGATCGACTTTTAAAGGAGATTCCTGTAGGATCTACGATTGATTCACTGACGTAAGTTAAAAAACTATAAATTAAACTGAGGAATATTTTTGAATAAAAATATTGTAATAGCGATTATTACATTTACCAATATTAAAATCATGTAATGTGGTAATGCTTTTAAATAAACTTTCACAACATTTTTATATGAACAAAGTGACAACGATTTAATTAAAATAACAAAGAATACTGGTTTACAAAGAATAAAATAAAATTAAATTACAATGATAATCTTTCTCAACTAATGACTTTTCTCTCTAGCCGACCTTTTGCATACTGCCCTCTCCCACTTATGCTTCCCTCTTTTATCACTCACACTCGTCTGCGCATCAATAGCCATTCTCTCATAACCGCGCGAAAATTTGAAAATCTCTATCCCACATTCGGCCATCCTATAAAACCTTCGGTCCCCGGAGGTACTCCTCCAAAAGGCTTCATATAGTCGGCTGCTGTGGTCGTGAGCCTTGGACCTTCTTCTTCATTGTCGACCTTAATTACTTCATACCTGTTATTGCCCTTGTTTTGTGTGACCTTGTAAGGACCCAAGTACTTCTTCAAGATCTTCAACCCCGGACCGAACTGCGTTCTTTTTATTGCTACTAGATCTCCTTCGTTGTAAACCTTAGCAGTTGTAGTTTTCTTGTCGTGACACCGTTTGTTTTCCGCTTGTATTTTTAAAATATTTTCTTTTGCGATCTTCCTCAATTCGTCTTGTCCGTCGTCAAACATCTGCACAGCTTCCTGCTCAATCAACTGAAGAATGTCTAAATTTTGCTTATGTCGCATCTTCATCCCATACATTACTTCGAATGGACTCATACCTACACTTCTTTGAAATGTACTATTAAGACATATTTGTAATTGCTGTACGTGTCGGTACCACCTGTCTAGATTATCTAAAGATAGCTTAGTGAGCACAGGAATAATGGTCCTGTTAATTCGCTCAACCTGACCATTACCCCTGGGTACTCCTGTGGTGACACGGATGTGTTCGATGCCGTTAAGTTGACAATATTCTTGAAAAATCGTGGATGTAAAGGCTGATCCTCGATCCGAAATCATCTTTGAAGGATTCCCGTAAAAAGACTGCATCAAATCAAGTTTAGAGATCACTTCTTGAGCATTAGTGGTTTTTGTAGGAAAAACCCATGTGAACTTTGAGAAACTATCTACTACGACGAACAGATATTTGTATAGCTTAGATGTAGCTGTCATTGGCCCGAGATGGTCAATGTGGTACGTGTATAGAGGTGTTTCGCCTTTTGGTATTGGTCGTAGTTCGCCTTCTTTTTTGCCCTTCTTATTTTCAGCTAACACACACTGGACGCAACATTCAACTATCTTCTCTAACTTCTCCTCAAGTTTAGGGATGTAATAATCTTCACAGATCGCCTCTTTCATTTTTCGGACACCAAAGTGGCCGTTTTCGTGGATTCTCCGCAACGTATCTTGCTGCATGCTGTAAGGTAAGACCACAACGTTCTTTTCCTTGAATCTCTTCATCAGTAGATCACGTTCAATTAAATAATCTTCATAATTATTGTTCGATTTGAGAAGCTGTCTGATTACTCGCAACCTTTCATCTTTTTCTTGCTCTCTTTTAATCGTAGCTAACAACGTGTTTCGTACAATCATAACAGGATTACGACTTAGCGAGTCAACATGACTTATCCGGCTACCTTCTCGATACTCTATTTCACAATTAAATTCGTCTACAATTAAAGCCCATCGACCAAGCTTAGGCGGCAACTTCGCTTTTCCTTTTCCTTTTAAAATATCTTTCGCAACTTTACAATCCGTTACTATTTTAAATTTTAACCCTAAAATATATACTCTAAATTTCTTAACCGCTTCTACAATCGCCAATGCTTCTAATTCATACGCAGACCACTTTCTTTCCGCATCGTTCAATTTTCGGCTCATAAAATAAACAGGATGAAAATTCTTTTCGTTTTCTTTTTTTTGCAACAATACTGCCCCGTAACCTATTGAACTTGCATCGGTATGAACTTCAGTTTTTGCATCAGGATCGTACAACCTGAGAACTGGTTCACTTACTAACATGGCTTTTAATTCATTAAATGCTAACCTTTGAGCTGCGCCAAAAAAAAATATTTTGCTTTACTAACCTCATTCAATGGGTAAGCGATTTTAGAATACCCCCTCACAAATTTCCGGAAGTATCCTGTTAGTCCTAAAAAACTTTTAACTTGTTTAATCGTAGTTGGTTCTGGGAACCGTTGAACTGCCTGAATTTTATAAGGTGCGGGCCTTACTGAGCCGTCCTCTATTACATGACCTAAATATTCAACACTCCTTTGCAGGAATTTACATTTTTTCGGATTAATTATTAAACCATTTTCAGCCGCAACATTCAATACTTTAACAAGGTTATTATAAGCGTCGTCATAATCCACCCCGACTACAATTATATCATCCATATAATTAAAAGCAATACCTTCTCTTTCTAAATCTTTAAATACCTTATCAACTAACCTTAAAAAACTAGTAGGACTTATACATAAACCGAATGGTGATTTTAAGAATTCGTATTGACCATTAGGCACAACAAATGACGTGTACTTGATGCTGTTTTTTTCTACCGGTACATGAAAGAATCCGTTTTTTAAATCTATTACCGAGAAAACTTTAAATTTATGTAGTGCGTCTATCTTATCTTCTATTAATGGCATTGGAAAACGGTCTCGCGAAATTTTCTTGTTTAACTCACGGTAGTCAATACAAACTCTATAAGATCCATCTTTTTTTTGTACAATTAAAATTGGACTCGCGTAATTACTTTCGCTCGGTCTTATAATTCCGTTATCAAGCCACTCTTGAATTTGCGCGTTTACTATCTTCTTTTCCATTGGTGCTAACCTTCGTGGTTGAAGTGCAACTGGTGTATCATCGGTTAGAACAATCTTCGTCTCGATATCTACTTTGACGTGTTTCTTCGGTTGGTATTTACTCAGTAGATCTTCGATTGGCTTCCTGTAGGCTTCCGGAACATCTAGGATTTCGTTCCGTGAAATACACAACATCACCTGGAATTCTCGATCAGGATCATTAATTTCTTCCAGCTGTTGCTCAACTTTTGGTGCATCGTTTGTCAATTTTTTCATACTTACAACTTCTGCTGCTCTCACGTGGATATCAGTTTCCAGGAACCATGTTTCTCCGAGTATGATGTCGTTTGGTATTGTTTTTGAAGGAACGACATAAAACTTTTCACAGTAGAACTCGTTTTCGATCTGAAACTCCAACTGACACACACCTATTGGTTGAGTTAATTTATTTCCCATTCCTTCTAGCGGTTCGAGATTTGCCGGTACGAAAGCAGGTCGTCCCAATTTTTCATAGATGCTCAGTCTCATTAAATTGTAATCACTGCCACTGTCAATGAAAGCTACATAATCTTTTTCTTTGATAGTCATCCCGACTCGTCTTCGTTCGGATCTTCGGATGCAACGCACTTTAGGGACTTCCTTAGTACACACTGTTGAAATATGTCCGAACTCATTACACTTAAAACACTTCGGTTCGGATTTAGTGCAATTTGCCCGTTCGTGTTCAACCGATCCGCAATTATGACAGTGTTTGACACTTGTGTTCTTCTTTGATCCCTGCTGTTTGTTCTTCTGTTCCTTGTCGTTGCTATTTCCTTTGTCGTGGTTGCTGCTTTTCTTGAAACTACCCTTATTTCCATCTTTCTTCGGTAACTGTGACTGTTGTATCTTATTCTTCATTTTATCGTACACTTCAATACTTTTCTTCAGCTCTTCAATCGTTTGTGCTGCGTACAATACTGCTTTGTTCACTTCCCTGTCCTGTACGCCATCTATGATGTATTCAATCAAACCTTCTTCTTCTATTTCTCCTTGATCCGCTATTTCCATCATGGCGTAAATGTATTGTCGTCCAGTTTCTTCGGGTTGACGTTTTCTCTCACTTAACTGTTTGTGAATTGTCGCGCTGCTCACTGGAATATAAAATTCTTGAATTATCTCTTCTCGAAAGTCTTGCCAATTCGTAGCTCTGATCAACGCCATGTACTTCTTGGCTGAACCCGTCAACATCCGCTTTGCATAAATAATTTTTTGTAAATCATTCCAGTTAACCAGTTCACTTACACTTTCAAATTCATCTATCCATTTTTTAATTGAAACTTTGTCGTCGCCCGAAAAACTCGTTAAAGTACCTTCAATGTCACGAATCGTAAATAAACTTGTATTTCTCGCAGTCACTTTTTGTTCCCGACGTACTCTTTGTTCATGGCTTGCAGCGCCATCTATTTCGACACTATCGCGGTCACTTCGTAAAAGGTCATGCTTCTCGTGCGCTTCCGAACTGTGGTTACCTTTCACCTGTCTTAACTTCGCACGACCCGGCACATATTTCTCACGTACTGTCTGTTTATCACTCGTGTCTATTTCTTCTTTTTTCACTGTCTTTTTCTGCACTTCTGTCTTTGTTGCTTTTTTGTCACATTTCGAATCACTTGAATACATACTTTCTTTTATTTTTGGTCTTCTCTTAAACTTAACTTTTTGACGTCGTGAATAGTCGACCTCTTCGTCCTCTGATGACCAACTGTCCGACTCGAAAGCGTCACCTCGCGGATGGTAACTTTTTCTTTCTATGTTGGCATCACTGTCTTCATCTTTGTCGGTTGATTTCTTTGTTTCATCGTTTTTGGCGGGTTTCTTCACGATGTCTCCATCTTGTTTTTCGTCTTTTAGACCGCCATTTTTAATTTTGTTACTGTTCAAGATTAGAGTTTAATTCTATATTATTTTGTATTTTGGCGCCGATACCAAAAGGGGTTAGCGCGACGGAACGTGGGCGCTCCCTACTCTCTCACCTCCTCACTCCCCACCACCGCGTTGAAA
>JABFPM010003361.1:0-14524 GCA_022817325.1 Idris sp. 1 HC-2018 | reverse complement strand
CGCGAAAATACAAATATTTAAAACTTTAATATTACTTACATCGTAGTAGTACTAAATCAATTATGTCTTCATTTCTATGCTTTCTGAATATATTTTAAACATTTCGAAAATAGAAAATTTAAAAATCGGCACCTGCCAAACAGTACTACCAACCTTTTTCAATTGTGTAACCAACTTCATATCGGGTTGAATCCGGGCTCTGCTTATATTACTATTATTATTATAGCTCTTAAATTATAATTTTTTCACAATCTATTAAATAATTTATAATACCGATTTTTTTTATAATTTTGTAAGAATATTTTAAAATTTTATTTTCCATATTTTTATTACCTATACAAATTAAACTAGTTATTCATACTTAAATTAAATTAAAGATTGAAAATACAGTGATTTAATGAGAAAAGCACGACAGTTTCTTTTTTACTTCATTATATTCTTATCAACTAATGCAATTAAATATAAAACGTATACTTTTATACATTTCATCAATATAAATAAAATCATTAGATTCTAATATAAATAAACATCGAGTTATTTTTACAGTTAAATAAAACATAAGTTGAACATTTTGTAGAACATGAAATAAGTTTCAAATAATTGTGCTAGTTCATAAGTCAGGAAATAATTCCACCTCTTGAAATAACAACAGAAGTTCGTGAAGTTTCATTTTTGAAGATTTGCAAAATAAGATTGTAGGGTAGATAATGTTACTTTGCAATATGTAAGCGAAATTTGAGAAAATTATAAAAGTTGGGTTTTTTACATCAGGATTATACCGCATTCGGCAAAAAAGTGAGAATGCAGTTTAGGACACCTGGCAACCTCACGGAGTATTTTGTCTTACCCTCGCAAAGGAGCAACTTACCCGGGTAAAGTTTCTTTCCTTCGTGTTCAAGAAACTCGAATGGACCATAGCTTAACAAATTTACAAGAAAAGGATGTCGACAAAAAGGATATGATACTAAACTTGGAAAGATGGTGGTTTGAATCAAAAACCTATAAAGTAAGACAGAATTCGGAACAAACACCGTTAAAAAAAGTCCGAAAAAAGACAGTTCAAGCAAACCCGAAATTAAAAGTTACTTCACAAATTAAACGGTATTTGAAGCTGCTTACATTTCTGGCTTAGACATTTTTTATTTACAGTTTTATTATTTATTATTATTATTATTATTTTTTAGTATTGTATATATATTTATGAAGTATAACATTTATTAATGAAAAACAGACCAGGTATAAAAGTTATAAGTACTTTATTGACCAAGTTATCACTATACTGGTAAAAAAGCTCTGCAAAATATTGAACTTTTTCTATTCATGTACGTTTAGCAAAAACTTTTCAATGCGAAAAACAGTTACAAATTTTTTATTTGAATAACTTGAAAAGATTAAAAAATTACGAAATATATAAATAAACGAAGAAAAATGCAAATTAGTTTAAAGAGCAATTCAAACTCGTCGAATTCATGTCAAAATACAAACTCTAGTTCAGATGTAAGCTTTATTTATACTCCAGGATTGTGTATATTAGATTATTGCGTTGTACCTTCTCCGTGTTCTCATCTATCAATTCAAAGCACAGAGAATGTTACGAATTAGTATAACTATTTCCAAATTAATTATTCCAGAATTAGGATGTATCTCTTTACAGCGGAAAATTGCTACATTTAACGCATACTTGTTACATTAAATATGTTACATTTTGAACAAATTCCTTTTGTTGTAATTATTCTTATTATTCACAATTTAACATCTTTTCGCTTTATTGCACGATAATAGTCTACATTTTGTAGAGCTATTACGCTGAGTTTCTTAACTCTTGTTGACGATTCTAATTTACATGCAACAGATTTTATATTTGATATAATGAGCACGTGCTAGACATACTTTTGAATGTACATTTAACACGTAAATAGTAAATCTTAATGAAGATTCAAAAAAATATCTACTTAAAATTATAATAGAAAAATATCTCATTATCTACATGAAATGTTAATTTGACTTTTATTACGGATGAAAATTTTAAATCTAATTAATACAAAAATATGTTGGGGAAGGTGTGTTATATCCTGGGACGCATTTATCTTGGGACACTTTGAATAAAAAATAGGAATAATTATAATTAACGACTATCGATTTTATCTATTATGTAAAAAATATATATTTTGTAAGAAACTATTATTTTATTATTTAAAAAAATTAAAGTTCGTTTTTGACACTTCAAATTTACTTTTTCACATTTACGAAAACTTAAATTTTGATCTTAACTTAGTCGACATTTCTTTGAATGGGCACAAAAACAAAAGGATGTTTATCATTAATTACTTTCGAACGTGATTTATCTTTAAATTGTTATTTAAATGGTAAGTAAAACAGCGACATGTTATACCTTAAGACACAACATGTTTTACGACTTACACTGTAAAAAAACAAGTGGAAAAGTCCAACAAATTTGCTTGAATTCAGTTACAAGTATATATGCTCTATTTTTCAAGTAAGGACTTGAAAAATAATACTCGAACTGTAAAATTACATTAGAAAATTATATATAATAGAACATGGTTTTTAACACTGTAAACATTAATTTACAACTATTAATCAGTGTATACTTTTATTTATTATAATTATAAACAAAATCGTAAACAATTTTTTTTATCGAAAAAATAAATTCTTTCAATGAATTGATTTTTTGTTTTTCAAGAACATGATGTTTTTCAATAACGTAATGTTTTAATTAAAATTATTATTTCATTGATATTATTGAATCATTTGGCATAAAAATATATGATTGACAATAAATTGTTAACTTACCTGTTTAATCTGTTCTCGTCACTTAATTACAATTTATCAAAAATAAAACAGAAGTACTCTTGCATAAACAGCCGATTAGTTCTAACCTGCGTGTCGCTAGTCATACATTTTTCAAGTTAGAACTACACTTTTCCAGTGTGACTTGAATTTTCAATTTATACTATGATTTCAAGTTTGTATTTGTAAAATAGAGTATGAACTTGAAAAGTATTGCATATATACTAAAATTATTATGTGCGAACTTAATTTTCTAGCATATATGCTGGAAAACGTGATCGAAAAGTCCACTTATTTATTACAGTGTATATGATACAAATATTTATTATTTTAATGTATATTTTTCATAAATTACATAAATAAACAAGTACATGTAGATAATTCAATTTAATAATAAAATAATAAAAAAATACATTATTATTTTAAAAATTATAACTGAATAGTTTTATTATTTATTAAGGGGACACACAAGCAAAAACGCTGAAATCGGTCATTTTCAATCAGTTAAGTTAATTTTTCATGAGTTTGAAAGTTTTTTATTGTTGTTTAAAAGAAACTTATTAATATTCATTACTTAATGAAATATAATTTGTTTATTTAACAATAATCACCATAGGGTTATTTTTAAAATGCTCCCGGGAACCAAATTTTAATCCGATTTACGTTTTTTTTATTTTTAAATTGTTCGTAATTTCATGGGGAATAATTTGAATTGACAGAATTTTGATATCAGTTAACATGACAAAGATATTACTAATTTTCTACAAACAAATCAAAAAATAGGCTATTTTTGATGATTTTTTACGTTTTTTTTAACTTCATTTGTTTATAATGTAACTAATAATCAATATAACAAACTTCTGTCCATACAATATATTCTCCATTTAATTACGAGTTTAAAAAAGAAATTAGTGAATTCGATAATAATTTGGTTTCTGGGAACATTTTTAAGATAAGAAAACATGAAAAATAAGTTTTCCAGATAATCGAAGTTAAAGTTGAGGTTTAATTTGATCTGCTTTTTTACTCAATGTAGTCCAATTTGTATATATAATTATCATTCAACAATTCCAGGATGATACATTGCACCTTTTTCTTTTTTTTTTGCCTTTTCTTTTGCCTATTCTTTTTATAAGGTTCTATAAGTTTTTTTTTATTGATAAATTAGTCTATTGCTCGAGTTGTCATTATCGTTCTCTGACAGAATTTCGAACAAATGCAATTTTTTGTCATTTCTAAGCGGATATTTAAAAAACGGGTTTTGCAGCATGAAAGAGGATACTTTAAGGTATCAAAAAATGTTTGTCCCCTTAAACGTGTATTAGTAGCTTTGACAATAGTATAATACATTTAACAATAAATGTAATAACAAACGAGACTTAGTGTCCCAAAGCATAACTTGAATCGTGTATCTTATTGGAACATATGACAACTTTTACTTTTGGTTAATGTAAACAATATTAAACAACTTTTTCATAATATAAAAAATGTTTGTATATAAAGAAATAGATTAAGCTTAAGGACCAATCACTGTCTTTTGAAAAAAAAAAAATATTTGCCAAAAAACTTCATAACAAAATAACGTCCCAGGGTATTACACCTTCCTCTATAATATTTAGTTTAGTTTTAAATAAACGAAAAATTCACGTATAACATAATTCATCAGATCATTTCTGAAAGATTTCCCCACGTGGAATTTTCATGCACTGTTGACAATAATTTGAATAACATTGCATGCATAAAGAAAATCTACTGTTATTAAAAAGAATGCTATACATATTATAACTAAAGTAAAATTCCGAACATTTGTTTCATCCTGTTAGTAAACTACGAATACTTTGAAACCTACTTTTAGCGGACTTTTATAAAGATCTTAAAAACTTATATTCGTAACAATTTAATAGAATTGAAGAAAAACATCAAAAAGTAAATTTTTAGAAGTTAACGGTTCCACATTAATAAACATTTGAATTCATTTTTGTAGTCTGTAGAATATTATATTGAAATATAAAGAGGTAAACATAGTATAATGAAACTTAAACTTTCATAAACTTCTTTAATCATTTTTTTTTAAGATTGTATCAAACAATTTATTTTTAATTTTTCGAAATAGTGAAGATAATAAGAACCTATAATTATTATTTTAAAGTGTTAATAATTGCAAAAAATGTTAAAAATGGAAGTGCTTTTGAATTAATTTAATTTATATTATATATTATATAATATAGTACCCGTCAATAGTTCGTGAACATACTTTTAAAATGTATTCATAGTTCAAAGTGATGTAACTTTATAAGTTAACGTTAGAAAATCATTGTCAAATAGAGATTAGGAAAGCTAATTTAATAAAATTTCAAACCCTTTATTCGAAACTGAATTTTCATTAATCATTAGTTGAGATATATTAGTTTAAAAAAATTAAAAAACTGCTATTTTTGTAAACATTTTTCGAATTCATATAAAACTTAGCGAAGGCTTTCGTGAATTTTTAAACCGAGAGTAAATGAAAGTACGATTCGAGAGTTTTACAGGAAAAAATTAATAAATCAAGACGAACGGTAGTTCTTCGACGCCAAGATAAGCAGAAAAAGCATCAAAAAACCGAAATGTAAAACGGTGACAACTACCTGAGATATTACGCCGAGCATCTCGCAAACACGCCATTTTTTCTCAAATGTTAAATTTTGCTCATATATTACATATAAATACAAAAAACTGTACAGTGATTGATAAATAAACACTTTAGTATGTTTACAATCATTTCAATTGATAATTTTACTTACTTCGTCTATTTTTTATTGTTTTTCGTTTCTCACATGTCATCATCTTTTCTTCTGACTTCGTATCGAACGACTTGAGTAACAAAAATTGGGTTTCATAAAAAACCCGTTAGGCGGCAGCACACTACGTCTATCTTGTTTCGATTTGCTGCAAGTTCAAAATTTTACCTTCCGTGTAATAGTTGTGGCAGCATTATTCTTATAACATAAGAATTTCATTTTTGAAAAATAATACAATATCATTTAAAAAAAATATTTCATTTAAACTTGCTTCTATAAAAATAATAACTAACAAAAATTAATTTATTTTATTTTTTTGTAATATACTTTAGATTTTCAATATGAACATAAATAAAATGAATAGAATTATTAAACACTTTCTTTTTCTTCCGATCGAACGACTAGAGTAACAAAAATAGAGTTTCATTAAAATCTCGTCAAGGGGCAGCATATTGTTATGTAGATTGATGCTTCTTTCGACGAAAAGAGATATAAGTATGTTTGACTTTTCGATTTTGAAATTTAGAAATAATATAATTTTTTGTTTTTTGTTTTCACTTCAAATTTTTATAATCTAAGTTAGCAAACAATTAAATGTAAACATTTATTTTTCAACAATTTCAATTCTTTTCAATAGCAAAAGACATTTTCTATTAAATCAGTATATATATTTTACATGTTTATATTCATGTGAATACATTGACAATAAATTACCAACAAATTTAATTTTTAATAATTGAATATTTTTATTTATTCAATGTATTCATTTTTTTTTGAACGAGGTGATAATACAATCGAGCCTCGCGGTACGGATTTTTATTTAAATATAATTTTTTAAATAAAAAATATAACAAATCTGGTATGATCGATGCTAACTTTTGGAATAAGAATTTAAGGCTTTCTAAAGAAAAGCTAACGAAACCACAGAAATAAGAATATAGGTGGTTAATGGAAAAAGAAACAGAATGTTTCAAATTTTATACAAGTATTTATGTCTATAATTGTTCCATTGCGTGGTTTACCAAATAACCGCAGTGTATCTTTTTATGCAAATTCAATCATTCAGTGCACTTTCCACAATAAATATATTTAGAAAGAAATACTAAAATTACCGAAACAACATATTCTACGAAAATCAATAGAAATGTATAAATATGGTAAAATAAATGTTGATGTTTTAGCAATTAGAAAATTTACTGATATATTTTCAGATTCGAAGAAGAATGTACTGTTACTTGCTTTAATTGCAAATATACAACTTAAGAAAATTAACTACTTAATTATGAATGAATAATTTTAAAAATAAAACACGTACACTTCAGGATATTATAAATAAAAAAATGTATTACAAAAGATATAATTCAAGCAAATGGCGAAACATGGTCGAAAATATAATTTGTTTTCATAAAACTGAAATTACATGTGTTAATAATTTAATTATGCTACAACTAATGTTATTCAAAAATAATGATAATCATCTTCAAAAATCAAATACATATTATATGAAGAAAGTGTCAACAAGCAATTTTTCTATTCAAAGGCATCAATTTAAAATCTCCAGTGCCATATTTCACCACGGTTTGTTAATAAAATTGTAGATCATGGGTTAAAAATAAATCCAGTATTTTGCAAAGTAAATAGTTCGAAAAATCATTGTTTTATGTAATACTAAATTTATTTCTTACAATTTTCATCAATAAATTGTAAGCTAATTAAAAAATTGAATTAAATTGCAAATAACTAAACAATGAAAATTTATGTGTGAATTACTATTGATACAATTGCTTCTAATTCTAAATTACCTCAGTTAACTTTTTTAATTACTTATATATTTAATAAAAACTAAAAAAATATTTTTTAGCAACATGAATTTACAATGTAGGTTCACATTCTGCACGATCTTGTTAACAGATTAAAAATCATCAAAAAAGCATTCAATTTTGCGAGTTTATTTAATTAAAACGGATCAGATTTTTTTAAATGAGTTTTTTTATTTACTTTTATGTTAAGTAATATCAAATATTTAGAAATATAATTAAAAAATCTCCACTTAATTTTGTTGAAAATTTTCAAATTTTAGAATTACAAAATATAATTTTTTTAGTACATATCAACATTTAATGAAAATTTTAATTTTGTATCAGTTTTTTCTTGGCAAAATTTGATATCACTATTTTTTGCTAAAAATTTTTGGATTGAAAAGTTTAATGTTAAATTTTATAGAGGTCTGTTATTTTCATCGAGTTATCGCAATTCAAAAATTTTTTTGACAACGCTCAATTGTCGTTGAAAATATTTTCAAATGTCTATTTCTCGATGAAAATAATAGATAATCAAATATAATATTTTTCCTGAAAAGCTCTTGGATAATAATTTTATTTGCACTAGAATTTACAGAAGCCTTCAGCAAAATGTTGATATAAGTTTTGAATTTATCGAACAAAAAAATTGTTGGAATTGCGATATCTCAATGAAAATAATAGATAAACAATTAAATTTTTATTCCCAGAAAGCTCTTGAATTTTAATTCCATTTGCGCTAGGTATAAGAATGTACAAAATCCTTTGTTTTATACGTATGTTTTTGTTCGTAACAGGGAAAAATTTTCATACAAAGGAGTTTTGTTAATTACAAATTACAGTATATGCTTTTTTAGATTTAAAAAATGGTTTATTTATTTATTTATTTTTATTTCAAACTAATATATCTCAACTAATTAATAAAAAAATGAATTAAAAAAAGGGTTGAAAAGATTACTGTTTAAACTTTCCAAATCTATATTTAAAATAATTTTTTGTTGTCAACTTATAAAGTTATATTTTTTGAGAAAGGAGTACATTTTATGGTATGTACACGAACATTTAGCAAGCACTGTAATTTAATGTGATTTATATTAACTTAGTATTCTGGCAAAAATGGTTTACAAAATTTAAGAACAAAGTTTCAAACCACTCTTTTATATAATTTCTATAAAACAAATATAAACAATATTTTTGAAACATTTTGTCGACAATTATTAAAAGATTAAAACAAATCCCAGACGTTTTAAGTTACAAAATAACGCTGTAAGAATTAAACTATTTTTTTATAAACGACTGTTTCATTTACTTTTATAGTATAATTTCAATTTTACACTAAAACTACAGTCATTAAATTTATGATAAAATAATGAAAATGTATGTATTAATAGATATCTGTAAAAAACTAAAAGATCAAGAATACTATTTAATTAAATTTCAATTATTAAATCATTCTGCGAGAACCATTTAAAAAAAGTCGTGTGGAAGATAAAGTTTGGCATCAGTTTACTATAGAAAAAGAAGTAATAAGATCGATCAATTTTATTCCGTATTGCTGTCGATCTTTTTTCCTAAGATGAAATGATATCAAAATTTCATTTCTTCTGAAAATCCAGAATAAATATAATAAAATAAGACAGACAAAAAGTGTAAAAAGTATATTTTCTTAAATCTATTTTTTTAAATCTGTGCAATTACAAATATATTGGCGATTCTCTAAAGCATTTAATCTTGATTATAACAGCTGTTCAAAAAATTGCATGTATTTCTAATATTTTTATATTGTAAAACGATAAGTAATATAAACTAACTTTTATTTCAAAAGTATTTAGAAAGTTCTTAAGACGTTTTAATAA
The DNA here is from genome assembly GCA_022817325.1 of Idris sp. 1 HC-2018. Classification (NCBI taxonomy): domain Eukaryota; kingdom Metazoa; phylum Arthropoda; class Insecta; order Hymenoptera; family Scelionidae; genus Idris; species Idris sp. 1 HC-2018. The sequence goes on along the minus strand of JABFPM010003361.1, from coordinate 5,278 downwards.
AAATATATGAAATGGAAATGCGACACCTATCATTTTCTGATAAGTATTTTCTGATTCTTAAATTTTAATTGCCTTTTTTTAATTTATGTAAGCAAGGATAAAGTATTATGAAAAATATCAAAAATGATAATTAGAAGGGAATCTACGAATTATAATTTGAATATTTTTGAAATTGAAACATTTGAAATTTACTAATGTTTGTCTCCGTATAGTGTCAAAGACGAAATTCGTGTGAACGTTCAAATTGTATGTGTTTAATAATTGATTAGTCATTTTTAACAATTTTCTCATAAAATCTTCTATATATACACAAAATAAAATACATAATCTTATCAAATATAATTTTTGGTGAACTATACCATATTTCATCGTGAAAAATCGCTAATGAAATTACGATAGACTCTTCTAAATGTTTTTTGTAAGTCAGAAAATTTATTTTATGCGATTTTTTTCTTCTTTCTTCGGTAAGACGATCACACTTGAGTTATATTTGATTAAAAAGTGCCATGTACCCGAGATTCGAACTCAGGCATTCGATGTATAAAGTTCACCAAAAATTATGGTTGATATAATTATGTATTCTCTTCAGTGTCTTTTTTATATAAATTCTCGGAAAAGCTTTAGGGATTTTATAATAATAGATACATCATGTTACAAAAACAGGTTACAATGCAAACGTAATCTAGATTAGGATTTATAATTTGCATAAAATTCAATCAAGTAAATCATATTCACCAGTACAATTAGCTATTTTGTTAAATCAAATGACTGCAAATATTTCACGCTATTCATTTAAATAAAAAAAATATCAAAGTCGTTTTACAAAAATGATCTTTACTAAAAGCTATGTGCGATTAAATACTTCATAAATGTAATTCAGATAAAAAAATATTTAAATTAAGTTAAAAATTGACGTTGCAGTCGAAAATTATTTTGAAACTCATAGACAAAAAAACTTTAGTCAGAGGATTTGTTAGAAAATCGAAAATCACATATCTCTAACATTTAACATTTTCAATATTTAGAATATGTTATAAAAAGATCGAAGAGGTGAAAATTTGTAACCAATTTCTATTTAGAGATTGATCTAAAGTGAGAGTGATCTTGTACTACTCATGTCATCTCGTTCTTCAGGCTTTTTTCCGTTTTTGAAACCTTGAAATGAAACAGAAAGACTACAGTTGTGTAATTATATCATAATAAATTGTACTCATATATTCTTTTTCAAATTCATCATTAAAATTTAAAAATTTTAGAAAAATATCCATATCTTTAATCTAAATTGATTTAATATTTTAAGTGATTTATTAAAGATTCGAAATTGCAAACATCTGTGATGGATTTGTTTTTATCGCAAAAACAGTTTTCTTAATTATTTTCGAAATCTTAAAATGGAATTGGTGATTTAGTTGATTTTAAGTGAAACCCTGGCCATCAGAACCTCTTATATCGATTTTAATACGAAATGCCGCAAACAAAATACTGCAGAAAAACTTTTACTTGACACGAAATTACACAGTTTAATGTAAATTCTGTTATTTGTGCGCTGAAATGTATAAATTAAAAACCTTTTCTAAATAGTTTACATAAAAATGGTTAATTTTATTAAATAAATATATATTGTATAATAGAAAAAATTGTGTTAAAAATTATTTATCAAATAGCATTGTAGAAATTAAAATGAATTCATAACGTATTACAACATTGTTAAGCGAGTGCTCGCTCGACTAGTCGTACAGCGCACGGCACTCGGCGCTCGGCGCGCCGTACCTTGAATAAATTCTCATATCTCTTTAACCGTTCAAGGTACCACTTAAAAAATTTAACCACATATTAACGGATAAATAACGAACATTTTGGTTCGAAAAAATCGAAAAAAATATCGATCTTTGCAAAAATTGAGTTTTTTTTTAATTTCGATTTTTAAGTAACTTTTAATTGTTTAAAAAAATTTCAGATTCATATTTCGAAGGTTCAGAAAAAAATCTTTCAAAACAGTACCCGTCATTTTTTATACAATAGGTAGTTATTGAGAAACTCGATTTTAAGAGTTGTGGCTACCGCGAAATTGGGCATAAGTGAGCAATTGAACCTCCGGATTCTAAAAGGGGACTTACGCTCGAAAGTGAAAGTTTTGGCAAAAATGTTAGTTGACACGATATGTAAATTTTGGATTATAATATTATTAAAATGATAGTTTAGATAGTATAAGGTAAGCGAGGGAGTTGTTCCTTATGGTCTAAAGAACATTTATGCCGAATATGAATAATTTCTGTATTGTAGTATTAAAAATATAATCATTTATTTATTGTCAACACAATTATTCAAAATGGCGGCCGGCGATGACAGACGCGTGACACAATAAGTTTTATATATCCAAGATGGCGGGCCAAAATTATAGAAATTCAATGTTTTTGATAAAATTGATATTTAGAAGGTTCTTAATGTCGCAGAATACGATTTTTTAAAATTCGACTTTTTTGATAAAATTATATCTAGAAAGTTAAAGATTCCGCGAAATATCATTTTCATATTACTTTTTGTGATTGTGTTATAATTAACAAATTATAATACATAATTAAATTTCATATTGAAATTTAAAAAGTTTTATTTTTTATGTATCAATATTTCAACACGTACGGAGATTCTGAGATTGAATTTCGGCAAAAAGTTTCCATGAAAATATTTATTTTCGCAAGTGTTTACATCTCGAAATACGAGTTTTTTTGTGTTTATGATTGTTGATGTATATATTTTGACACATTTTTTCACACAGTGCTCCTGAAAAACTCAGTTTATGCAATTAAAAAAGAATAGTTACTCAAAAGCGAATAGTGGTTAGTTTATCTAACAAATGTGATTGCAGTAACAATTATTTGTTTACTATTTGGCCACAACAAGGATTAGTTTTTAACAATTAAGTTAAATTTTTTCAAAACAGGTATGTCTTACAAAGATTCTATGTTGCAAATATACAATCAGTTATTTTTCACATTTGATTTTGTACTTTAGAAATGTCATTGGCATCTAAGTCAAAACGGCGCAAAACAACTTATTGCTCAAGCAATATCAAAGTTGAAGAAAATGAAAATGGAGACCTTGACGCCATATTTATTCCTGATCGAGACGATTCTGTTCAGCTCTATCTAGCCAATAAGGCATTAACATCACATGCATCTCTTACTAACTTCACAGATATCAGCTGTCATTACTGTCACCTTAATTCGTTAAACGTATAACCATTATATTTGTAATAAAACGGAAACAAATTATTTCCAGTGCTAAAGGTACTTTGTTGTAAGTAATAAACATCTTTTTAAAAGGACCTTATGTTTGTTTTCAAATAAAAACAAGTTTCATATTTTTAACCTAAATCCCAAATGTAAATATTAATAAAGAATTTCACTACAATTAAAGTTGAATAATAATGCACCACAAGAAATGTATTTATTTATGTTTCACCTTAATAATGCATATAGGTAAAATTATCAGTTTAGTAAAACTTGAAGTATAAATACAATTTATTAGTTGGTGTGCAACCAATTTCAATTTTTTTTCAACCTCTAAACGGAACATTTTTGTGGATTTGCTCATATATATGGCCCATTTATAGTAGATAAAAAGTTCATTTATGTATTTAAAAACATATGTGGCACATAGTTGGACCCATATATGCATTTTTTTGACACTGGTTGCACTTATGGCTCATATATGGGACATATATGGCAACATTTATGTCACATAAACCGCATCTATAAACATCCTATAATTGAATTTTGATATGTGAATTTTCAGTTGGGATATGAGGTAATTGGCCAATGTTGTTTTTTTAGAAATTGAAACCGAGTAATGCTATTTATATACGATAATGACAGTATAATTTTTTACAAGTGAGACTTTGACCATAAAACATCGACCAATGTTATTCAACGTTAATCAATGGTCTATACACAGTGCTCATGAAAAGTACATACAAATTTTACATGAATAAATCTCATCAAATTGTTTGCAATATTAATGCAAAGTTTGTACATATTTCATTTACATTTAACTTCAATAGTATGAAAATAGTTGATTTAAAATAGCAAAAGCATATGTTTTATTATAGGTATATTGTAATATATAAAAAATAAATATAATTACAAGAAATTCATTTAATGTTTATGTAAACTTCTTATAAGTATTCATAAAAATTTCATCAGGTAAAAACCTGTCTTAGATTTTTAAAACTTTGTGCCAGTTTTATGCAAACTTGGTTACATACATAATTGCATAAATACTGGTTATTAGAGAAAATCAAATAATTCTGAAGAAAACATATGTTAATTTCACAAGTACTAAGTTGGCTTCCAGAGAGGAGAGCCATTAATACAAAAAAGTATGTTTCTACGTAAGTTGATATTTTAGTCAGCCTGATAGTCATAAAATACTTGAATTTCAAAATTGGATAAATTAATGAAAAAAATCATGTCAAGGTATTTTTTTCAAACTGTTTAATAATGTCTAAATTTTTAATACTTTGTGTTTTAAAATGTCATAAAAAATTTAATTAAGACCAGATGAAACTTTTTCTGAAGTAGACTTTTATCAGTAAACAACTTTATTTCAAGAGAATGATAGTATAAAAATAATTCCAAAATGCTTACTGTAATATACTTTTCACAGAATAATAGGAATCTTAATTTTTTACTTATTGTGATTATTTATCTAAGAACTTATGCCGGGATAGTACGTATAGCTTTCATACACTTTAAAAAGCCGAAGTGTGTATTTTTACATTATATATAAATAGAATTTGAAATACTTATTATATAAATACAATTTAAATTTCTGTAAAAATAGAACGAAATCTGGATAAATTTAGTAAAAAAATTTGAATAAATTTGCATAATCTTTTCATAAGTATTGCATAAATTTATGTTTAGCTTGTTATTAGAAGTTAGAAAACGATAAAAACATATATTTTTCTCTATCCCATTATTTTTCATGTAATGAATTTAGCAATTTTCATAAACTTTATTTGAATACAAAAAATCGAAATTTTAGAACTCAGGGACACCTTCAAGACTATTTTTTTCTGTATTTCTTGACTTCCCAAACGTACAAAAAAATTGGGCCCAATGAAAATTTGAAGATTTACATCTTTTGCAAAAATTATAACAAATCTGGAACGATCGGTACCTTTTTGCCATTGAAAGGATTCGAAATCACTTTTGGAAATTGTTTTTTATAATTAATTGTTTGCAAACTTTTGGAACAAAAATTGGAGGTTAAAAAA
>JABFPM010003360.1:0-14526 GCA_022817325.1 Idris sp. 1 HC-2018 | reverse complement strand
ATTGTTTTAGAAATTTTGTTCTACAATTAAAATTTCTTTAATAAACTTTTGGAAAATGCATTAAAATCTGAAATCAATAATTTATACTTTTAAAAGTCTGTCTCACAAATCGTCAGTATTGATTCCTAAAATGCATATATCTCTATTCATTGCCAATTGCTGGCAACCAAATTGCCATGTTAATGTAGGCCGATGCCAGTATTATATACTTCGGATTGAACTTGATACACTGCACCGGAGTTGGGTGGTCACCATTCAAAACGCAAACCTTGTTCCCAGTTTTGACATTCCATACATGTATCTTGCCATCGCTTGAGCTGCTGAAAACGTACTTTGAGTCCAGACAGAAACTTGCTTCGAGCAACACTTTTTGCTCATTTAAAGTTCCGGAGAAGGTCTGCACCGGTGTACCGTGAAATGCGTCAATTAAACGGATTACGCTACCATTTGTTGATATCATTATATCAAAGCCGCGACCGGATTACCAACATTGTTCAAGACTTCCTGACAGATGGGACTGCAGAGGTCCCAGATTCGCAGACTATTGTCAACGGAGCCTGAAATGAAAACGTCCTGAACGGGAGATCTGTAGAGCAAGATCACCCGTTTCGTGTGACCTTGGAAGTGGTTGATGTATTTTTCTTCGGGTAGGCTCAAGCAATGAATGTCGTCGTTAACTTTTGTATTACTGTGAATGACCCTGTTTTTTTGGAGTGTAAATTGAATGAAAAACACACCATACTTTTGGCTGAATATTTTTCGAACCTGAAATTAAAAGAAATAAAAAATATTGTGTTTTCTATTAATTATGTTATTTCTATTAATCATAATTATAAATTGCATTTATGAATATAATTTTTTAAAAAAGTGTTGTCTTTGAAAATCAAAATTGTAATTTAAATTGTACAAAATTTATTCTATTACAAGGTCATATAATTTGTATTTGAAACAGAAAAATGGGAAAAAATAAACTAAATGCTTGACATATTTCTGTCTTTTTGTTTTTCTCCTCTAGTGCATCAAAAAATTATAGTTAATTCTAACTTTATTGCCTTTTTCACTGTCGAAGATGTTAATTTCATCGTCCTCATGGCAGTAAATAAGATAGTTGCCATCCGGCGAGAAGTCGATGTTTTTAATGCATGCCAAGTCCTCGCGAAAAATCTTGGCAAGTTTGAAGCTGCGAACTACTTGGTCAGTAATGTTCATGCTGCTTATTATCTTGGATTTTGTAATTTCAGAACGGGAAGGAACGGCAAAATGTACTCTAAATTATACCAGCAGCTTTCAAACTGCAAATCAACAAACATTCGTCAGTCCAACAAAATTTTAATAATTTCGCTAAATTGATGTCTGAACCGAATTTGTTGAGTTTTTGATTTTTCTCGTGTTCTTTATTGTAATACAATAATAATTGAAAGTATCAAACTATACAGATAAGAAAATACAATAGTCATATTTGCTACCGAACTCAGTCGTTTATTGTACCGCACTCGGTTGTGAAGCACTTAATCTGGTAAAAAAGTTGATTGAGTATAATATACGATTGAGTTTGGTAGCAAATGTATACGATTCAATCGTATTTTATGCTTTACGTGTAAAATAAATACTTTTCAAAAATCAACAGTGATAAAAACTTCGATGCTTCTAGTTATTCATACATTTTAAATTGTTAGTTCAAATAAATAATATACTTTTATTAAAATATAAGTTTTAAATTAGTTTACAGATAAAGACGTTCGTTACAATATCATTTATACGGTTAATTCGGTATGCATTTTTGATCGTGATTCACGTGTTCGTGTTTTGCATTTTATTTAATATATTTAAACAGTTTTTCAGTTTATATGTGTAATATTATAATTTATAAACATTTCAACAAATTGTAATATATTAAATAAATTAAATAGTAAAAATTCAAATAATGCATGTCTTTTATTAATTATTTTGTAGTGAAAGTTTACATATATTATATTCGTTACAAAAAACAATATATTTAAATATATAAAAAAAAGTAGTGCCGATTATTTTTCCAATTTTTCTAACAAAATTAAAAAATTACTACGAGTTGTTTTTTACACATGTACGTAATACTTATTTTTTTTAAATTATAATTTACATTTTCATTTTTTAATCAGGCGCCACGGTAGTAGCTCCGGTCAAGTACAAAAAAAATGAGAAAAAAACAAGTAAAAAAGAAAGAAATTGGCCGTAACGATACTGTGGTTTCTTTTCAAAAACTATTAGAATGGGGTTTTCACCCCCTGTAAAAAGGGTGACCTGACATTTTTATGACTTCTAGCACAAAATCTGGATTGCCATTTTTAAACTAAGAAATGTAAAAAAATATTGAAAATTGATCAATCCGTTCCAGAGATATGAGGAACTAAAAAACCTATTTTTCATGAAAATTAAGAAACGTTTTCTTCTTCCTTTTCAGCCTGTCACACTTTTAGAAATGCTGTCACACATGTTGCTGTAGACATGTTGTTATTTTAAGAGATGGAATCATATATAGGGTGACTGCATCAGTAAGTAACCGCGTACCAGTAAATGACCACTGCATTGGAGTAACAATGATAGACAATACAAATTAAATAGGCGGTCATTCACTGGTACCATTTCTTAACCGGTAATTTACTGGTACATTTACTTTAAGTGTTAAATTGATTTGTTTTTTTTTAGAATTCATAGCAAAATAAAATAATAAAATTGTAGATTACATACCAAAATATTAAAGAAAAATCTTTTGAATCGTTTATAGATCAAAATTTTAAAATAATAAGTACGTTGCTAGATGATAACTATATTTTAAAGACAATAAAAATTCGAACGTAACTAAAACTCATTTAGAAGCTTGTTCATCATACATGTTATCTGGTATTGAACAATATAGTGTGATAAATACATTAAAGCAAAACATTCATTCACATTATTTCTTCATTTCAGGCCGCCAAGTATCCAAACACAACCCTCAATTTATAAGTATCACATGTGATACCTATAATCACAAATGTATTTGGTGAACATTTAGATATCATGAACATTATTGAAAAGATAGTTTTAGTTTTAATGTATTTTATTTTAATTTTGTAGATATCAACAGACAACGTATTAACTTTATAGTTCTGTGGAATTAGAAATATAAATGTTATGTTTATTTCAATATAAAGTTAACATTTTTATTATTAGAACTGTACTTGACATTTGTTTTGATATCATAAACATTGTAAGAAAGAAAATTTTAGTTTGAACCTTGTGAAGCTTTTTGTATTCAGTGATATACTTAAATTGTATTCAAATGATAACATTATTAAAATTCTCAAAACCATTTTAAATTTATCCTTGAAAAATATTACTTAGGACGTTTGAAAAATATTTAAAAATAGTTTTTCACAAGTTCACAAAAAAATTCAAAAATCTGGCTTAATAGGTTTCTAAAACATTTTTGGGAACAAAAAGAAATCAGCTTTGTACAAATTTCTTTTAGGTGGGTATTTAAATCTTTCTCAAATCATTGTAGAAAGTTTTCAACTTGCCCACAAACGTTTCTTGTACATTTGTTGATATTGTTTGTAAAACGTTTTTAAAATGTATATGTTTTTGTAGGGAAGTTTAAAAAATGTACAAAAGAAAATTTTTTACACAGTATACACTATTTGTACACCACTTTTTTGGTGTAAACCTCGCCGCCAGGGAAGCACATAAAAAATAATATTTTTAAATAATAATTATTAGAAAATTATTAAAAATAATGAAATTTAAATAAAAAAATGTTAGATTTCTATTCAGCTTTGTATTTTCATTTTATATTTTAACTGTCATTTTTCCAAATATGTAATTGGACATTTTTCATTTTTTTCTGAAATAACAAATTAAAAATGTATTATTGAACTAACTAAAAAACTCGGCTTCGCTTGGATACATGAATATACTATAAGAAAATGTAGATAGTAAATCGTGTGATATAACGAGTTCATAAGTACATGAATATTAATATTATACTAAATTGAACATCAATATCGAAAAACGGATTAAAGAAAATGTTTTTATTTCGTATGAGCATTACAGCAAAACCATTCTCTATGATTTAAAAACAGTTGTTCTAGATTACCTTGAAAGATTCATATAGCGCATAAATGACATTCTCAAAAATCTTGAATGCCCTTATAATAATACAAAAATAACTTCGGAAAGACTATCTTCTGAAAATGTGATCTTGCTAAAAAATAATATATTTACACACACAAGAATTTATTTAAAATATAAAAAAATATCTTGAAATCCGATTAAATATATTAAAAATCAATTTTTTTATTGAAATGTAAATTATTAAGAACCAACAATTGCAAAACGAAATAGCAAAGTAAAAAAAAGAAAGAATGTAACTTATTCATTATAGTTTTTCTACCTCACGAGTATTTAATAAGTACAAACTATTGTAAAAAAATCAAATCCAATTTTGTAGTGATAAAAAATGAAGATACAGTACGCACAACTGTGCGATCACAGCCAAGGTTACGTTGTGCAAAGTAGGGAGGAAAACTCAATAAGATAGATCTATCATCAACTTGTTTATGTATTATAGCTGAGATTAGTAACATGACATCATAAAAAAATGACTAAGATTTATTATTATCCACCATGTTGAAAAATGTGAAATTTCAATTGAAAAAAATGCATTGATACGTATTTATGACGCGTACTTAGTAGTGTATTATCTGATAGATATGAAGATGTTTAACATCATAGTAAGATTGAGCGTTGTTTAGTTTGACAATGATTTTGCACTCAGTGAATTTACTGTCAAATTCAAGTTTATAAAATGTTAATTAACCTGTCAATGCTTTTCCTTTTAATATTTTGTGCTTCTTTTCAAGTTTCTTTGACGGAAGATAGTTCAGGTAAATATATTTTCTTTTATATTAAAATAATATTATTTCACTATGAATTAAGACTTTATTTAGCCAAATTTCAAAAAAACTACTTTTAATTTATAACAATTAAATTTCAAAAATTGTGTGTATTATTTATTGATTAAAATGTATCATTTAATTATAAACCAAATAATCTTAAATAAATTACCATCTGTCAATAATAATACAAAAAAATTATTATTAGATTGTGAAAAATTATAATAAGTTTCAAATGAGGAAGTATCAATAATAATCTGTTCAATTAAAACCACATTATTTGAATTACGATGGTATTATAGACACGTTTACAAAATCATTTATCAAAAAATATTCATTAAATTTGTCTTTTAATTTAAAAATGTTTAATTAACAAACATGTTAATGATTAATTATATTATTTAAAGTTAAATTTAAATATATATAATAAAATTTTTTTACTATTTAATAATTAACAAATCTTCAACAGGATCAAAAAAGCTGCGGATATTGGGAGCCTTCAGTCATCCTGGAAAGAGTCACTTCCAATTTTTTGAACCTTTACTAGACGAGCTGGCCAGAATAGGCCACAAAATAACCGTAATATCCTTCTTTCCTAAAGAAAACAACATATTTCCCAATTATCAGGACATCGATCTTCGTATATCAGAATATGAATTAAACGGAAATTTTGTGGACTTAAATTGGGTCAATCATCTTTCTCATTTCAAAATAATCGAAGAGTTACAATTAATGAATACATGGTCGCTAAAACACTGCGAACAAGCATTAAAAAATCCAAAAGTGCAGCAACTTTTGACCTCTGACAAAGAATTTGATCTCATTTTAACTGAAGTTTTCAATAGCGACTGCTTTTTGTCTCTAGTTGGCAAATTTCGAGCTCCCTTCATAGCTCTGTCTTCTCACGAGATCCTGCCCTGGGTTTACCATCGATTCCACGCTCCTTATGAACTCAGTTATGTGGCTAACGAACTTTTAAAGTCATCTTACTACATGAATTTTTTCGAAAGACTAAGCAACGTCTTATTTTTTTATTATGCAAACATCTTTTATCAGATTGCCAATCTAAGACCAACTCAAAAAATCGTTAACGATCTAGTGGGAAATGTTGGAGATTTGAATGAAATTGCCAGCAACGTTTCTGCTCTTCTCGTGAATACTCACTACTCTTACAACGGAGCCAGACCTCTCATGCCTAATATGATAGAGGTCGGTGGACTGCATCTGTTTAAGGAACCAACAAAATTGCCTCAAGATATCCAGACATTTTTAGATCAAGCTAAGGAAGGAGTTATTTATTTTAATTTAGGATCAAGGGTAAGGACTTCGAGCATGCCGAAAGCAAAATTAGAAGCTGTTATAAAAGTTTTGAAAGATTTACCAATGAAAATACTTATGAAGTGGGAGGAGGATGAATTTCCTGAACAACTTCCTAATCTTATGGTGAAAAAGTGGCTGCCACAATCTGATATTTTGCGTTAGTAAACATATTTTTGTCTTGACTTTTTTAAATAACAAAAATTTAAAAATTATATTGATTTTTAGATCATCCAAATGTAGTCTGCTATGTTGGACATGGTGGGCTTTTAGGTTTGTCAGAAGGATTATATACAGGTGTACCCATGATCCTTATACCACTTTTTGCGGATCAATATTACAATGCTCAGGCAGCTGCAGCTCGAGGGGGAGCAAAAGTTTTGTTGTTTAACGATATAAATGAAGAAAACTTTAAAGAAGCACTTTCTCAAGTAATTAACAACCCAAGGTAAGTTTTACAATAAAACTTGCCTTCGCATTATAAATCAGAAGATTTTGTTCTTTTTTATAGCTATAAGGAAAATGCTCGAATGGTGATGATAGCTTACAAGGACCGACCACAAACTCCTTTGACGACTGCCGTTTGGTGGTGCGAGCACATCGGCCGAAATAAAGATTACAACTATCTAAAGAGTGCAGCATCCAGGCTTTTGTGGTATCAGTATTACTTGTTAGACGTTATTGCTGTTATTTGCGTTATTCCTTTGATTCTGTTATGCATAATTTGGCGCATACTGAAGCATGTTTTATCTAAAAGAAAAGACAATTTTGATAAGAAAAAACAGCAATAGAACAATATAAAATTTGCGGAATTTTATAACTTTTTTCCAGCAATAAATGAAAATAAATAAATTGAAAATAATCATTATTTTTTAGTACAGGTTATGAAAAAAAAAACGATTTCAAGTGCCGAGCCAAAAGCATACACCTAAAATCACTTTTCTTTTTACCAATTGATTCTCCCATTATCAAAGAATCGCCTGATTAGTTTTATTTTATAAATATATAGTCATAACAAGTTTTTTCTCAGAGAAAAGAGGACACTGCCAAAAAATATGCTCAATATCATCTGGCGTTATTTCACATTTACAAATGTTACTATCAACGATATGACATCTGTGTAAACTACTATTGAAAAAGATGTGATCACTTCTCATTCTATTGATAGAAGTAATGCATTTTCTGAGAATATCAAATTTAAAAAACCAAGGATTTCTGTCTTGAGAATAAAATTCCTTCAAATATTTTTTCCTTTTCACAGATGCTAAATTAATCAATTTATTTTCATTTTCATTAATGCATTTTTTGTATATAGTGAATACATCAGAAACCGGAATATCTACACTATAATAATAACCATTTTTAGCTACATCTTAGCCCAAACATGAGCAGATTCATTACCAGGTATGCCAACATGAGAAAGCTCCCATTTAAAAATAACATTTTTGCCTAAAGATTTTGATTCGGAAATTTTAGACCTGAGTTGAATAATCAAAGGTGATTCTTTATTATTATTATTTTTATTTTTATTTGACAAGGATTTCAAGACACTTTCAGAATCCGACAAAAATTCTGAAAGATTTTCTTCATTTGAATTAATTAGTTCAAACGCTTGAATTAGTGCCAAAGATTCAGCTGTAAAAATAGAGGATAGATCTGGAATTTTAAAGGTTTTATTGTATATAGGATTATCCGACCATACAGCAAAACCAAGAATTATCATTATCAGACATTTTAGAACTATCAGTAAATATATATAAAAAATTTATTAAATTCTTGAATAGGTTTTTCGGATTTAGACATTGATTTTCCTGAACTTAAATCTATATCAATATTTACAAAAGAATTATCAAATGAGAATATGTATTTATAAAACACATCATACAAGATAAATGAAAGGGTTAAAACAGTATCGACATCTACAGTTTTATAATTTTAAGTTAACAACAGTCGGTACATTTTAGTTGGTTATTTATAAGCCAATATTTACGTGCACCCACACCGCATAAGCTTGTTTAATAATTTTCAACTTTTGTTCTGCGCAGAATAAAAGAAAATGGTAAAGTTAATAAATTTATTATAAAATAAAAAATATTTGTTATATAATTGAATAAATAAACATAAAATAAAGTTTAGTGAACAAACATGTTGTCATTTGTAAACATAACCTCAATGTTATTTTTCCAGAGTGAAGGAACAGCTACTATAAGAACAAGGAAATTTATGACCAACAGGCTTTTATGCCGGAAGCAAATGGTAATAAAATTAATTACAATTTTAAATTTTAAAAATAATTGATATACATTAAAAATAGAGTTTAAACATAAATAATTAATACAATCATTTTTTAATTAATTTAATTTATTCAAAGATTTATGTAACAAAAATTTATAATAATATTACATTTAGGTTGTAGATGTTTTACATCCAGGAAAACCATCGGTCAGCAAAACTGAAATTCGTGAAAAGTTAGGTAAAATGTACAAAGTTACTCCAGATGTTATTTTCACTTTCGGATTCCAGACGAATTTTGGAGGTGGTAAGAGTACTGGATTTGCTCTTGTTTATGACACTTTAGATTTTGCAAAAAAATTTGAACCTAAGCACAGGCTGGCCAGACACGGTTTGTTCGAAAAACAGAAACAAACTAGAAAACAACGCAAAGAGAGAAAGAACAGAATGAAAAAAGTCCGAGGTACTAAAAAAAACAAAATTGGAGCTGCTGGAAAGAAGGTAAAAATTAAATTATTTTATCTCAAATCTAATTATCACATTTTGTTATTTCTTCATTAATGGGTAAAATAAGCTTCGGTGTTGGTAAAAAACATTTTAATTATTTTCCACCTTATAAAATATTTGCATTTTATATTTCTTTTTATTTTACTTGTTTTTTTTTAATTCTGCATGTTAATGGATTTATGATGTAGCATATTTACTACGAAAGTAATATAATTGTACTACAAAACTTATTTCTTTTTTTACAGTAAACTTCTACAGCATTCAGAGATTTTATACAATATTTTCATCAAATGCAAATTATTTTGTAATGCAACATTGTATAATAAAATAATAATTATTTATTAATTAGATTGGTTTTATACATTTTTTCGGTTCCTTTTACCTTATATAAGTGGAATTGGATATGAATTAATAATTTAAAATTTAAATTTCTAACTTTAATTGATTTATTTGTGAGTTTATGACCAATAAGCTTTCAACATTTAAATTACATTAAACATTATTTTAAATAGTAATTTTTTTTTAATATTTAAGTTTTTAAATCAAATGAAAATTCAGATTCAAAACTTTTACTGCTTTGTATTTATTTTGAACATTAATTCATGTTTACTTTCAAATATGTTTTTATTTTTTCTTCAGTTCTAATCTGTAAGTTATGCCATTGATGCTGCTTTAAAATTTTGAATTAATTTAAATTTTTTTTTGAATTTATGAAATTATTTTTAGTCTTCTTTATTCTTATTTAATTTATATGGTTCAAAATGACCGAAAATCATATAGAAGATGAGCCAATGGATAGTAAGTTTGTATAATTTTAACTTTGTATTAGTGAGTTATGATGTCAACTTTGCATTAGTTATAACAATTAAAATAAAATCAATTGTTTATTAATGGAAAAAACTAATATTTGAATGATATTTTTACAATTTCTTTAAAAATAATACATTTAGATAATAAAGTTTCTAAAAATGACAATAATATAATAATAAATCGTATTTAAATATCAAAACTTTATTCCCAATATATTTTCAGACAATAAAACCATATATTTGCATAATTATTATTTATGAGAGAAAAAAGTATTTAAAATATAAAAGTTATAATAAAATATACTTTTTTCTTTTACTAAAAATTTTATTACATAAATGAATTAGGCTTAATTCCATGTTATTAAATAAAATTTCAAGATTAATACAAACATTTATATTAATAAACAATTATTAAAGATTACTTTATTTTATTTTTTTTTTAGTCTCATTAGATTCAGGTGTCAATGAAACGAATAATGAAATGGACAACGCTTTTTTATACAAATCGGAAGAATATCTACATTTATCCAAATCTTTCGAAAATTTGCGTATTTTCGACAATAGCAATTTCACAGAAAATTGGCATTCTCTCATCATATCTAGTGCTCCAAATAATGCCACAACTGTAATAACTCCTAAAGTTTTTATTACGACTCCTTCAGATGATCAAGACACTTCTTACAATGAAGGTTCATTTGAAGAAAGTGATCACGAAGAACAAGTAAAAAAAGTTATCAGATATACACCGTTGCAATCCATGCATAATTCTCACATAACTTTTTCTCCAATTTATGAACAAGGTATTTTATAAACAATTATTATCCTTACACAAATTTGATTTCACAAAAAATATTAACTTTTTTAGATGAACATGTAAACCTAGAAGTTGTAAACAGAGGAAATCAATTGGATCATGCACTGGCATTTGAAAAATTAATTAACGTAACTCCGATCAAATCTGTACATAATACTCATATGATTTTTTCCCCTATTTACAGAGAAGGTATTTTATTTTATAAATAATTAATTATTATGAATAAGATGTTGTTTCCAGAAAAAATATCAACTTTTAAGAAATTTCTTTCTGCAGGACATTTTAATATAATTTGTTTATTTATTTACAGAGCATGAAGATTTAGAAATACCTCGGGTCGTGATTCAAAAGCCAACTCCTAAAAAGCCTGAAAATAAGTGGAAAGCTCCAACCAAAAAAAGGATTATATCATTAATTTCAGCTTACAGAAAAGGACAGGCTCAAATTAAAGGAAAACAATACGTTTTTAAAAATTTTTATTAATTTGTTATTTCAGTTGAACTGAAAATTCATAATTTTTAATGTTTAACTTTAAATTTTTCTTATTTATTTCTATTAATAATTGATATTATATTTTTAAAATATTAATAAGCATGTAAATTTAATATAAATGCAATGTAATTTGTAATATTTAATATTGAATAAAAAAATTTGAATTCAGTTTATTGAAATGTTGGCGTGCGTGTCACTTTGACTATCGGAACACACAGTTTATTTTAAATGTACCGAAGTTATTCATACATGCGACAGCGGCAATTATTACGCGACTCATTACCGGCGACTTTGGTTTTATTACAAAATCACCGCATCCTGTTAAATACTGAAACTCGGCTTATCAGCATAATACACTGTGGGGCACAAGTATGCGGGTAAAATATATAGTTATAAGCCATTATTAACAGCCGTCGTGTAAATTTATCGTTCGCTGCTCAAGTTAAATTTGTGCTCTCACGAGAGGTAATTTAATTTATTCAATAAAACATCTTTTCTACTTTTATTACTGTTTTTCAATTAATTTTTCATTCAAGTCATCTTCACTTTAGACATAAATAACTTTAAAAAAATTGAATGACGTTGCACTAAACACTTATTGATAATTTAAAAATAATGTTGATAAACTATTTTTTAATTAGAAAAAATATAATGCAATTTTTTGTATAAATAAAACTTTTATTAAATACTGTATTTTGATAAAGACAAAAAGGAGTAATTATACTTGGAGTGTTTTACGTCATTATTGAATAACACTTTAATCAGCAAAATATTACTGTCATCATGATTAAAATGATCTAGAAAAGTGCAAAATATCATTTTAATGTTGTTAAATGATTTAATGTTTATTTTCCGTGCGGTGCAATAACAGATTATATATTCGTAACTATCACCGTTCCAGATACACACGACAAGTCGTTTGATTTAAACTGACTAATACCTAGATAACTATTAAATTTAAATTTGTATTTGCTTATATTTAACTCCAAAAACTCGTTCTGCTGCTGGCGCAGTTGAGTTAACAAGTGCGTGCGTAAATCATATTCTAAACTTTGCGAAAAAATTATTTTAAAAAGTGCAATAACTTATAATCAAATTTAAAAAATAGAAATATTTTAATGATTTTTATTTTTCGTTTTAGATAAAATGACAGGATTAACTTTAGGAATAGACATAGGCACCACGTCAGTGAAAACTGTTATTGTTTCAAAAAAGGATCGATCTGTCATTGCAACACAATCTAAAGAAACTCAGGCAAATGTTCCGAGTGATTTAGGAATAGAAGGAAACAAGCAAGATGTTCCAAAAATTTTATCAGCTCTACACAACTGTATCTCTAGATTGCCGAAAGACCTTCTCAGTCAAGTAAATATGAATTTTAATTTGATAATTCAAATCTGAAAGCAAAAAGAAGATAATCATTATAAACAACCATTTCATTATTTTAAGCTAAAAATTTGTAAATTGAATTGTAAAATTAACTAGAAATACATAAAATTAATAAAATTACAGGTAGAATATGTTGGAGTTTGCGGTCAAATGCACGGAGTTACAATGTGGAACTCATTTCAGAAAAAATCATCGAAGAAATCGCACTCGTTTAAATTAGATATCGATAAAGACAGTGTTTCAAGTCTGTACACTTGGCAAGATGGTCGTTGTGATACGGCTTTTCTAAATTCTCTGCCAAAATCGTCGAGCCACCTCGCCATTCATTCTGGATACGGATGTGCAACACTATTTTGGTTTGCTAGAAATAAGTAATTGACTTACTTTAATTTACAAACAAAAATAAAAAGTAAATTAAATTTTTGTATTTTTCAATTAGAAAAAAATTATCTAAATTCATGAACTAAAATCTGTATACAAAATATTTCTTTTTTTAATAAGAAAAAGAATTTCAAAGAGAAGGAGAAAAGCATTTAATTTAAAAAAAACTATAGGTATACAATTTACTTTTTTATTCTAATTATACAACAATTTCAGAAAAGAAGAGTTACTCAAATATGATAAATCAGGAACAATACAGGACCTGGTTGTGAGTATACTGTGTAACAATGAAGAGGTAGTGATGAGCGATCAAAATGCCGCCAGTTGGGGATACTTTTTAGCAGAAGAATGTCAATGGGACGTTAACTCTTTAAAAGAAGGAAATTTTCCTTTAAATCTATTGCCATCAAAGATTTTGAGATCCAAAGAAATCGCAGGCTACTTGGCTTATGAATGGTTTGGGATACCAGTTGGCACGACTGTTGGTACAATTTACATTTTATTATTAGATTTGCACAAATTATTGGTCTATTAAGTTTAATTAGTTTTCTAAAAGTTCAAATTAATTAACTTTTATAATTTATTATTATATTATATATTTATTTAAAACAAAATCTTGAATATAATTAAAATAATAGAAATATAAACTTATTTTTCATTTATTTGAATAAAAGTTCAAATGTACGTTTTCTTTTATTTCCAGGAGTAGCTCTTGGAGATTCTCAATGTTCAGTCTACGCTTTGCTCACAGAAAATTCTGATGCTGTTCTAAACATTTCGACATCTGCTCAATTAGCTTATATAGAATCATCACTTAATACTGAAATTCAAAAAAAATACCGTGAGTAATGCAATTTTTTTTAATTTTCAGATATTTTTAATGCTGACTTTTAATTGCAGAAAAAATGGAGTATCGACCTTACTTCGATGGGAAGTACCTAGCTATAGCTGCTTCACTAAATGGAGGCAACAGTCTGGCTGCTTTTGTGAAAGCTCTGCAGCAGTGGGCACTGGAACTTGGATTTTCCGTTCCTCAGTGTAAGTAGTTTATAGTGTTTTTATTTTCTTTTTTAACAAAAAAATAATTTCTCGTGATTTGTAGCTCAAGTTTGGAGTAAGTTAATCAATTTAGCGAAGGATGATACAACTATTTCAAACATGAAAATTGTGCCAACATTGTTAGGCGAACGTCACGCGCCAGAACAATTAGCAAGTGTCACTAACATCACTTTGGACAGTCTGCATCTTGGCCAAATATTTCGAAGTCTATGTTCTGGGATCATAAAAAATATACACGAGTAAGACTTTTTAATTTAAACGACTTTAAAGGGTTAATTTCATTTAAATTAAATTTGCAGCATGATGCCTCACAAATTACTGAAAAGTGTAGGAATAACTCGAATAGTTGGAAATGGT
The DNA here is from genome assembly GCA_022817325.1 of Idris sp. 1 HC-2018. Taxonomy (NCBI): domain Eukaryota; kingdom Metazoa; phylum Arthropoda; class Insecta; order Hymenoptera; family Scelionidae; genus Idris; species Idris sp. 1 HC-2018. The sequence continues at coordinate 256 of JABFPM010003360.1, read as the reverse complement.
TCGGGACTTGTTCGAAATGTGGTTTTACAAAAAGAAGTGCTGAGTTGGTACAAGTTGCCATTGGAACTTGGAAATTCCGGAGACGCTGCTTTGGGAGCAGCTTTAGCTGAAAAAAGTGTATAATTTTAACAATAAATGAATTTTATTTTTTTGATTGAACAGGCTTGATTACTTTTTTTTAAAAATATTTAATAAAAAAAATACGAGTACAATATTTTTACATGTTAATTCCCAATAATTGTATATCGTCTTTAAG
>JABFPM010003359.1:0-14529 GCA_022817325.1 Idris sp. 1 HC-2018 | reverse complement strand
ATATATAGATATAAAATGTTTTAGAGGAAAATAATATTACCAAGGTTCGAGATTTAAAAGCATAAGGTGGGGGGTGAAAGAGAAGTGTCGGAGAAAAGAGGAAAAGGAAATGAAAAATGCAGTCACGAACATCTTCGGTCTACCAAAGTCTTATAGTACATGGATATCGCTCAAACGTGACAAAGTGAGGGCCGAGTTTCACATCGAATTTTCTTAAGATTCGCATGAATTCCCCTTAATCTGCATTTTTCTTGTTATCTGTAGACTGCCTATACAACGTTAATCATTCTGCTGAATTCCTTTTAAATATCTTTACTGAAATAAGTTAAATTTTGTATTATTCAATTATATTTTTTTAAATAGAAATCACATAAATTTATTATTGAATTTCACTCTATCATTCAGAAGTGGAACAATAGAAAAGCTATATAGATGAAGAATAACTCTTATCGGACCCCATGCAGAGTCGTTACATTTGACTTGTGATATTCAATTTCCTCTTCTCAAGTGTTTCGGGATTGCTATCAGAGTGTCAGACAAACAGGTATATTATAAACGTGACGTGCATATCTGTGATGCAAATCAACTGTCACATTAAACGCATCCTCGGTCGTTTGTTTTCAAGAATTGTCTAAGACACGAGTCTCAAAATCTAAGCCAATATGTATTGTCATGCAGAACTGCTATGTTCCCTTTGTTTGTTTATTTTATTATTTTCTTTTTTTTTGCTACAGAAAATTCCGTCGCTGTGTTTCGTGAGACACTCGTAATGCGATTAAGACAAAGTTTTCGTCAACACCTTACAAAAATATACGTCGCACCAAAACTCGTACATCCGATTAAATTACGTCTGAACTAGGGAAGAACATTTTTGGAAAGTGGAATAACGGGAATTTAATGATAATGACATTTTGCAAAGAATTTTGACAGTTTTCCTATGTTTGTTGTTTTTCAAATTTTATATTTAAACAACGAAAAATAAATTGGTTTGAAATGTCAACTGAAAGTTGATATGTAGGATTTTATTTAGAAGTCAACTAATGTTCGTTTTCATTAAAATTTGAAAACATCATGGAAAAAGTTTTGTTGAAATTCACGGGGAAAAGTGAATTTTTATTCGCAGGCTTATTATTCTTGGAAATGACATTAAGTGTGACGTAATTTTATTTTTCAGATGGTTGTCTGAAATTATGAAATAATGTTGGACAAAAGTATTTGCACTTGAGTAAAGTGGTTTTTTTTTTAAAAAAAATTTAAAATAAAAAGCAATAACAAGTTAAAAATTTGAATAATCGAAAATGGCAGAAAAACTGTATAATTTATACACCAAATTAGGCATATTTAACATCATGTTTATATTTTAAGAATTTTATTCATTTTGAATTATGAAAACATCAAAATTTTCATTTTCAGTCTCTTTTTATTGGCACAAAAACATTTATATTGCAATAAAGTTATCACTTTTAATATTACGTTGAATTAATGAGAATGTTATTAATAATTCATGCAAATATAATTTAAATTAAACTCTTTTTACCGTAAATGCGATTCAGAGTATATATATGAAATTTATTATAATTTTTCCCTGGGAAAACGTAATGTTATGTATAACGCAAAATTTGATTTGCATGAAAAGACTACCTAATAATATTTTATGTCAAATATACATTTTAAAACATCACAATTTTTGTACTAAAAAAAAATTGAAAAAAATGTATACTAATAAATTAAATTTTCAATTTCAAACAAACGGAATCAATCTTTTAATCTTGCATTATTCCAAATTACTAATTTTAATAGAGTAATTAAAAATTTAAACTTTCATCGTTTTAAGTTTGAGTACTATAGCAAATTAATCGAATGCAAATTTTCTTTATATTACAAAATATCTTTTGAAGTCTGCAATTAAATTATTTGCAAATATAAAGCACTTTTGATTAAAGTGCACATCGCATAATTAAAACACATTAAAATTAACAACATATAAAATGAATAAATTCTAGGCTAATATTATTAAATCATAATTACATTAAATTTTGAAATTCGTAATATTCTATTACATAAAAAAAATTCTAGCTAAAAGAAAGTTTGATTGTTACCATTTTTTGTTCATTTTAGTTTACTACTTCTTCTTTATTTTCGTGCAAAGATTTATTATAAAATGTACTCTTATATTTTTCTCAGGGCTTTTAATTTGTCCTTAACCTTTGGAGAGCCGGCAATTGTTCGCGAAAATCATGGTTCTTTGTAGTTACAAAGAACGTAATGGTCCGCAGAATCAAACACTTTTGCAGCGTCACTTCAGTGGCGTTACCAGTTTTCTGGAAGTTTAACAAAGTGCTTTAGTTGAGAGAAAAATACTATAAAACACACAGGGAGTAAAAAAAGAAGGTCTCAGGAAAAATCAATACCGGTTTTATTTCTCCGCAAAGTATGTGTGCAATTTTGCAGGCCAAAAGTTAAAGTTTGAGTTGAAAGAATGATTAGAATTTCATAGGATTTTTGGTGAGTTAAAATTAGATCGAAATGCTTTAACGACGGCCCGAGCTATCATTAAGACACAGAATGCACGGTGCAGCAAAATATAAGCTGTTCGTTCAGAAAATTACAAGAGAGCTTCTGCAAGGTAATTTTACTGCAAAGCGTCGAACGTAATATCATGAATTGAATATTATAATGTATTAACTTACTACAAATAACTTTACCTTTTGTTTCTGCATTACGTTTATTTTTTATTCTATTAAAATAAATTAATAAATTATTTGAATGTAAAATTGAAACTTGTTTAAATTTGTGATTATTTATATTAATTTATTATGAAATCAATTTCACTAAATGAGACACTTTAGCGTCTCGTCAATCTTGCAATTGAATGTGTTAAGTTATTTGAGAAGATCTTGGAGTTGATTAATTGTGAGCAATTTAATCAATAGCAATTAATTGCACAATTACTATTGCTAAACAAAGACATGCTTTTAGCTCAAAAAAAAAATCTTAAAAATGTTGAACTTATAACAATCAATTAATTAGTGTAAAATTCTGATTTTTCTTCAATATTCTTGCAATATTACTTTATTGTTTTAAAAATATTAAATTTGTTGTTAAAAATGTGTATTAAACTTTTATGTAGAAAAAAATGTATTGTGAAATATTGATACTTTTATTGAAACTATGTATAGCAGAATTTACAGCGAAATATCAATTCTTTTACAATTATGTCGGTATCTGCATAACAGTTATGTAAATATAAATTAAACTGGGATTACAATAGTGTAATATATTACCTATGAAGCAAGTAATGCGTTTAATGGAGAATGATGATATCGATACACGAAATAAAATAAACAGGAATACTTGTTTTTAATTTTTTTTCTCGATACAATGCATTAATTTCTTTGTAATTGTTATTTTCTTTTTATGTACACTTTTTGTGTGTAGTTAAAAGATTTCAATTCCAGCTCTGCATATATATAGAGTAAATTAATATAAAAATAACAACGCTCTTAAAAATAATTACTTTCTGTCGAGATGATGTATATACAAAACTTATATATTTTTCTTCCACTGAAAACCTTTTTCTGTCGGGAAAGAAACTCTACTTGACCAAGTGCACAATTTCTTGACTCAAGAAACTTTTTTGGCCTTAAGAAAGTTATTCTTCTGCAGAAAAACGAGCAGGAAAACTATTTTCTTGGTCAAATATTAAGACAGATTCTTTTTTTAGCCGAAAAAGGAATTCTTTTTTATTTTCTTTCTTTCTTTTACCACTCAGCACAATTTGAATACTTATATTTCTCATTTTAATAGAAAAAGTGAATTTAATTTGCAATTCATTTTTGTGTTAAACTGCCAAACAAAGGAACAAAAATATTTCTTTTAATGCATTGAATTAAATTTTGGTTCAGCTTATAATAAATTCCCTCGAAATAACAGTAAAATTTTGCATTGTCCAATATAAATGTAATATTAATTATTAACTGTAATATGATTTGAATTAATAACGTATTTTTCATTATTTAATAGCAATTATTGAAACAGTGTTTCATTAATTATCTCACGAGTTTCAAAATTATGTTATTATTGCGAACAATTAGTTGTACGAGTTGGTCGATACGTAAATGCAATTTCCGCATTGCGGTTATCACTTACGGTTCCGCAATTTTAATTTATACAAAATGTTGTTAATATTGTAGTGCATAAAGAATATATTTTTAAATAATTTATGCATAAAAAGTGTCTTTTATAAAGTTAAAAAATATACATTCAAATGTTGAAACGAGAAGCAAATTATTTTAAAAATATATTCAGTGATCTGTAATGAATGTTCGAAAGACAAATAATAACGAAGATTGTAGTGACAATCAATCGAGAAAAATAGTTCTTTGAGGCTTGTTGTGCGTGAAAATAACAAAGCACGTTAAAACCGAGCTCACGTATATCATCCACAGCATGTAATTCGTCCTGTGTATCATACAAAGTTATATGTTGTGCGAAGATAATGTGATGCATTCAGCGTAAAGTACTTATAAGTTTTCGTGCACATATACTCGGTTAAATATGAATGAATCTTCGCGAACGTCAGAATGTAGTTTGCAAAATGAGCTTTGTAAAATTAAAAGCAACGAACAAATTGAAAATTATGGCAAAATAAGTTTTCAGATTTAAATTTAATTATTGCAATAACATATTGACATCTCATATTAAGAAGTAAAGTTTTTACATTGTATTACTCTCATTTCAAGGATTAAATCTAAACATATAATTTGAATCTGGATTTTATTTTAAAAATCAAAAGCAAAATATTGAAACCAATAAATTTAAATTGTTTAATTTTTATTTTCTTATAACTATTGTTTTTAATATTATAATATTTAATTGATACGAAAAAAATTGATATTATGATCTTTCATTATTTTTGGTCTAACGTTTTAAGTTTCAGAGCATATTGCCCGTAGGTAAATCCCTCCCTTAATCATTAACTCTTTTTCCCAAGTTTCTTGTATTTTTGTTCCTCTCGCAGTTTCAATTCTTCAATCTTTGTTCCTGCTCCTTTCACTGTTTTCTTTGTTTGCCCCTCTTTCGCGAATTTACCTCTATACTTTCTGTTCGTCTTCAGTTTCGTATACTCGCATATTATTCCCTGAAAGCAACTCCACCGAGTTGCTCATTAGACCGCTCCCTTAAGGCAGATAAGCGCCGAGCACGAACTACCTTTTTATCGTTGTTTCGTACTGATTTTTGTTTTCCCTTTCAGATTTTTTTTTCTTCTTTTATTCTTTTACTTTCCAAACCATTATTCTTTTTCTAATCAAATTACATTGATTTTTCTTAATCATTATTATGATTACAACTAATCTGCGGATAGCATTTAGGTTTAATGCTTTTTATATTAACTTAAAGTTAATTTAATTTATTGTTTTTCAATGTTGAGAAAAAAAATGTAAAAACACCACGACTAAATATTGGTTATAATATTGGTTATAATAAAAGTTATAATCAATTTGTTTTCTCAACAAAAAAAAACTTTGTACTATTTATTATAATTTTGTTGTATTTTTTTTAAACGTGATGCAAAAAACTAAAAAACCAGTGTTTCATAAACTTTTTTCCAAATACATTTTTAATGAAATTGATAATTATTTTTGTTATCATAAACAAATACTTTATCAATTTATTGTTTAAATAAATACATCGTTTATTCGCGTGCACAATTAGAAACATTTAAGAAAAAGAAAAAAGAAATCAATCATCTAAATTGCTGATAAAGTTTTACTTAAAATAAATAAGAAAAAACATGCCTACAATTATCTAAAATTTAATTCCACATCACAACTCTAGTTGCATTCAACTTTATTTTGTTCTCGCAATTATATTTTCTTAATTCGGTTAATTTAAACTCGGTTGATGTGCACACATAAACTTTGTGTACAAAAATACATAACAAGACTTATCAGAATAATTTTTTTTTAAAAAGGCCAAGCCGGTGATTTGACTTGAGACGTTATATACACCGAGAAAACTAGACTAACTCCTAATAAACTATAAATGATGCGTGCTACACGAAGTTCTTTCGCACAAATGCACTTAACACGTTAAAATATAAATTTTCGCAATATCTTTATCGTGTCACGCGACGTAATAAATTGCCGTCCAGAAGCATTTTTGAGGCCTTTAAACGTATTATTGTGCCTAGTTATCTAAATTAATATTTTATAACCGGCCATTGATAACGATAAACAATTAAAATAATGGCCAACAAAAGTTGACGGAATGTCGTGCACCGGAACTTGCACTATCTCCATTCAGCTTGTGCTATCATACTTTTTGATTAATTTGCTCTCCAGCTTGATGATCGATCCAATCAATTTTTTTCTTTTTTTATATATAATGTTTTTATGTTAACTTTGTCAAGATTTCAATTTTAAAGTTGTTTAAAGTTTAAACTTGAAGTTTTAGATTTAAATTTAAAGATTTTTAACATTATAAATATCTTTAAGTTTTAAATTGTCCAAATTTTAGATTTAACATTTTTGTGAAACTGTTTTTTTTGTTTAGTTTTAAATATAAATTTTTTGAAAAATATTTAATTTTTCAAGTTTTTAATTTAAGATTTTACTGAAATTGTAATTTTGTCAAGTTTTAAATTTAAAATTTTGGATTAGCTAGTTTAAAATTTGGAAAAAAATCACAAAGATAAACATCAGCTTAGCAACAATTTCGCACGCAGAGGGAATCGCACGCAAGGTCCATTTGATGATAACCACAAGAAAATGCCTCGTGAAAGAGAGAAAAGAAGAGAAAGACAAAATGGAAAAAGGGTGAAAATATGGCAAATCGAAACGAAACGCACAGGCCAAATCTTTCCCCCTGATAATGCTCGCGACTTCGTGACCCAGCCATCAGCTGATCGATACACGTCGAGCCAGCTTCGTATGCGCCGTTCTGAAAACATTGCGCGTGCCACAGTGATTCAGTACGGAACCGGAGCGGTGTGATCAAAGCGCGTGTAACGCTGGGTGTTACTACTTGCATGCAGATAACAAGTTTCTGAGGAAATGCATTTTATATTATTAGTTCTCTTTTCTTCAGGCCGGAGAACATTTGCATATACAGTTGCACATGTGTGTATAACTTTTCAGTGCGAGAAAGAGAAAGAAAATCGTTTATTATCTCTGTTTGTTAATTGTTTAACGGTGAATAAAATGTTATTTAATTTCTGAAATGGCACCATTTTTGACGGCTAATAAAGTGTGCCTAAACATTGTAATTAAGCAAAATTGTGTGCTACACGAATGTCTTATGTGTGCGAAATTGTTTTTGAAATTAAATTTAATGCTTTGGAAAATGAAATTTAATGCTTCGGAAATTAAAGTTAATGGATAAAGAGAGGAGGAAAGTTAATTTTAAATTCCAAGCTATTTTGGGGAATGTCATTATAAAATTATTATCAGATTGGACTTGAATTTTAATTGAAAATTGTCTAAGCAAATTCGATACTTTTAATAACAATTAAAATTGTTTTTCATTAAAAAATAATGAATAAAAGAATTTCGTTTTATAATTAAACTTTAGTTTAGCACAGAAAATAAATGAGAGAGAGAGAAAAAAAAGAACGTGGTAAATGATGAAAAAGACTTATCCATCATTGATGCAGGCTCTTAGAAGTACTTTGATTTCCCAGGGGTTCCTAATCTTGTATATTTAAGACAAGAACAGCACAGACACAATTTACTATACGAGTGTATCAGCATATTTGCGCACACATGCGGCCCGAATATTCGGCATTCTCTATCTTATAATTCCGGAGTCGTATTATATTTCACTAGGGATCAGAATGCACCTTCCACACTGAATACATTTTTCCGACCAAAAATATAAAATAATACTTTGATGTTGCGGCGAAAAATATCAAGCTTAATTTTCACCAGTGATTTTTTTTTAGTCAATTTACAAAACAATATATTACTAAGTTTTTTTAACCATTAAATGTTTGATAATTTTTTTTACTAGAAATAATTTCCTTTTATTTCCCTGTAAAGTTAAGAATTATTTTTAATAAAATGAAAAACAAAAGTATCCTCTAAAAATGTTGAGCCAAAAAAATCGTGTATAATCATATCATATAAAAATAATAAAATCCCTTTTATAATATACCTTTACAACGAAGCGATTGTCAGGTATAAAAGGGTTGCGATGATTTATCCAAAGATACGGGCAAAAAAAACAACTCACGTTAAGATGATTTTAATGAGTAGTTTATTTCTGATATATAATGCCAACCGGTCTAAGAAATTAACTTTCATTGCTTATAAGTATGCTTTGTGAGAAAAATTGTACCGTTGCTTTTTTCCTAATTAATGCAGATCAACTGCTATAAAATGTTGCTGCACTAATAAAATTACTCCGATTTTTTGTAAAGAAAATAATTGATTACCTCCCAAGTGACTTTATTTATTCAGCTAAAAGTACAAGTTCATCTGAAAATAAATAATTGATTTCATTTTTGAAGCGAGTAATTGAATTATCAATTTCTTCATTGGCTTTTAATGCTCGCTCATAAAACTGAAGAGCTCATGAAAACAAACTAAGTGGGTTTTGGATTTAGCATATTTGGCTTTTGTAGAAATTAGTAACTGCTAGGTTATTAAGCGTAATGTCTCAGGCAACTGCTTAAATAGCTTCAGAAACTTACGGTACAAGATATTACGTACACCTCCTACACTCTGGACACATAACAGTACGAAGATAGCGTTGGAAAGACCTCGTGAGTCAGTATTATAGCTGATCGAGATAATGCTGCAGTATGTAATATCTCGCATATATACGTGCTTGTGAGTTTCATACCATGGTGTGTAATGATAATTCGTTTGGGTATACGGTAGCGTACGATATCGTGCACAATAAACCACTCACAATGCAAAAAGTCTTTGACATCATCATAACACAATAATTCTGCTTTTAATTTAGCCTTTTTATAAGTATATATATATAATATATAAATATACTTCACTTCCTGATTTATACTTGATTAAAAAATAGTTATATTTCTTTTGAATAAGTAAGTTTGTTTGAATAGTTAAAGCTTTTTTTGTGTATAACTTTTGAGTTTTAAAATGTTGGCATCAATTTTTGATTTATGATGATCTATGCGTACAATGCTGCGTGGTTTATATCTACACTGTTGAAAGCTGTCAAGATGTTATTAAGGTCCAACATTTTCCACGGATGAATTCATTAGCGGGTATGCCGGCCTTTGTAACAACGACAATGAGCCAGATGGAACAAAAGGGATTTGTTTCGCAACGATGATACAGGAGAGAGCAGACTATCCTGACGTTTCGTGTAGTATGTCGTAGCGTGATAATATTCCCAGAAGAAACTTCTGCTTTTGTCAAGACAGCAGGACGAAATTAAACGAAGAAAATAGTTTTGATTTACGGCCCCCGAGAATTTTCTCTTGTGGATTTATATAAATGAATTGCGTTAAGTGCAGCTGGTATTAAGAAGTCCCCCCCTCCCCTTTCCTCGAAGTTGTTGCATTAACAGGGTGTTAATTTGCTAATGAGACCAACCCCTCTTGTACAACGTCTTTTATCTCAACTGCAATTACTTCGAAATAACTTAATTGATTCTCATTTGTCCAGAAAAATAAAGTTTAATTTCAATCTAAACTTTAATCCAAAATTTTAATTTAATTGTTTCAATCTAAGTGTTATTTATGATAAAAAAATTGACTTGTAACAGGTTGTTTCTTAAATAAACTCTGCTTGTGGAAACAAGTTTGTTATCGCGTTTGATTTTAGCAAAGGGTTCAGACCTAGTAGGGAAAGGTGGTGGAGTCATAAGTTCACAGGTCAAGGGTGGCCACTTCGATTACATGCGGTATCACGGGCCAACGTAACTCGTGGTCTTTTAACCAAGTCGACGTCCTTGCAGCGAACTTGCTACACGTGAACGAAAATGCTTTGGACAAAACTTTGTCGATTAGAATTTGTAAATGTAATCCAAACTAATTGCATCCCAAAACTTGTAGTACAATATGTTGTAAGTTTTTTATTTTTTAATAAATTATTGTGACTTACAAACAAAACGTCAATGTTGCCAGCAGATGTTATTGTTTATGACCGTGAACTTGAACCAGGCGTGGACCAAGTAATGTATGCGAACATTAAATTGCAAGGATGCAAGGTCTTTCTGTACCCCACCCAAACGACTTGTTTCTTACTCTTCTTCTGCTGGGTGATGTAAGTGAGTAGTAGATGATACGAAAGTAATGTGTACGTGGAGTACCAGAGGGATATATTGATCAGCGTCGCGTTTGCGCCTCGTCGTACCAACAAGAAATTGACTCGACTGGTTGATCATTCATTTTGCCTCATAATTATCAATTAAATGACACCCATTGTCTTATCCGTAAATACTTTAGTGCTACTTGATATCACGTGAAAGCACACTATTCATTTGGCTTTGTAATTGTCCAATGAAATTTCAGATAATTAATTATATATAAGACTTTTTATTTAATGGATATTTAAAATTAATGAATTTTGCTTTGGAATATTATATGTTTCAATTAAGTAATCAGGTTTTTTTATGCTAATGCAATATGAAAGGTGAATTTCAATAAAATTTTGTCAAGCTGAAGATTAAAAATCAAAAAGTTGTTAACCAGTGATGTGGAATAAAAAGTTGCATTATTAACGATGTTATTGCATTACAGCTGATAGCACAGCAGATATACCTGTCAAGTTCAGATCGCACTTATTCAATGTAAGAAAAATATTAACACGAGAAGCTTTAATTTTTGAATTCATTTTTTGTATCAAACTTTTTTATTTTCAAGTTTTAATATAAGAATTTACATTTATTGACATGTGTCAAATAGATTTTCTGTTTTATTTAAAGACTTTAAAACAGTTATAACTTTAATTTAAACTGCAAAAATAATGTTAAAACCAATCCTTTTATTTTCAATTAAAGAATTTTCAGGGATAAATATACAATTTTGTTTTTGTTTTTTTTTTTTAAATTAAAATAGTAAATTAACTTACGACTCGATGGCTCGTCGGCAATACCAGACTCATCTTGAAACTCATCATCAGATTCAGTACCCGAATCGTGATCATCGTCCGTCTGAAAAAAAAATATTCAAGTTAAGTGAAAAGGACATATGTATTTTTCTGTTTTGATATTTATGATTAAGAAAATTAATTGAAAATTGTCATCGTTAATGGCAATTCGCAAAATACACACATGAATATATTAATTCATGTCGCGTTTATTATATTATATGCTGATATGTTTTGAAAAGTTGGACGATAAAGCGCATCTGTATTACGCTTCAGCATTATTTTCATTGTTTGGAGAATATTAACAGCGCAATTCCGTGAATATTTTATCTCTCGCGCTCATTTGCGGCAGGACATAAGTCGTCTATATCTACTTTTATGTTCAAACGACGTGAATAATTGTTCACATATCTCACAAATGATTTATGAAATTTCAGATAAAGCAGATGAATGCATTGTTTTTAGAAAATTTACAAGCCAATAGGTGAGAGCACTTTACACGTGTGGGTTGGCAAGAATTTTTCTTTTTTTTTCTGCTGCATCTATCCCCTGGAATGGTTATTAATTATCTTTAGAACGTATTAAGCATGTTCACCTGAATTCAGGCATTCTTTGGTTATAAAACAAGTAATAAAGAATTTATAGCCGAGAATTTAATGATAGAATCAAACGAGATTTATATTTGAATAAATTAGTCGTGTATGTAAATAATGTGCATTTTTAATTGCAACAAATTTTTTGTATTAAAGTATAATAAATTGAATTAGTGTGTAGGCGTATGCAGAAATTTCAATCTAAATTTCTGTGATTACTGATGCAATAACATTAACGTTGATAATAATTAAAAGGGTTTGTTAAAAATTTCATGTAATTACTTTTTTGCATGTACTTAATACAGGGTAGTGTAAAAGAAATTCTCTATAAATTCAAAACATAACACTAAATATATATAAAATTATATAAAGCTAAACGACTAAGTGAAATTGATAGCCATCAGATTTATGCACACTTATTATATTTTTGGAAATTCTAGACATAAATAAATAAACACTTTTGTTCTTTCAGTTAATTTGAAAACAATTTAAATTGGACTTTATATTCCAGACAGAAAAACGAATTTCATTGAAATTGTAAAAATATTGCAAACATTGTTTAATAATTTAATTACAAAAAAGTTATTAACCTTTTATTGCTTACAGTAGTAGAAGAAAATTCCAATCAAGATTAATTAATTTAATTTTTTGTTAATAAAAATTTGTTTGATAACATTTTTCGGTAATATATTTATATTGCCAGGAGTTATTTGAACAATGTAATATAATCTCTGCTTTAAAAGTGATATATTAACAAATCGATAAAATCTCACCTTCTCCTGATTCGCATCCTCGTTCAGCGAATGAGTCCTCAGTTTGTGCGTTAGAAACTTCAGCATAGTTTAGCACTGATATTATTTTCACTACACTGCTGATTATTTCGAAACGAAAATAATATTGATGCTTTTCCTCGTATAAACGTCTATCTTAGAAAAATGTAATTCCGGTGTATTAAAGTCAACAGCCCATATTCCACTTTTTCTTTTCTGTACGACGACTACGACGACGCTTGTCCCAATCTGCTCAATGAAATGGCATAAAATAAAATTACAAATATATTAGTTCAAATAAAATAAATTCAGAATTAAAATTCGATTCTTATTGGAGATTCAAAAATTAAAATTTCTTTTGAATCAATTTTTTTTAATAATAATAAACTTCTTTTGTAAATCTCGTGTAAACAGTTTAAAAAAATATTTGAAGATAAAAATAATTTATTTATATCAAAAGTTATTTCTTGTATTTTTCATAAAAAATTTGTATACTAATATGGATAATAATTAGCAAAAATAAAAATGCCAAAATTTGTGTGTCTCTTAATTACATCTCAGGATTTGTTTAAACTAAATTTTTATTTCAAAGTTGTTGTTCGTTTATTCAACAATTACATGTAAAAATGTCCATTCAATGTTGCAATCAAATAATTAATACATAACGCGTAAAAATATTTAATGAGAGCACATTTTGATCAGAAAAACGTTTTTATTTAAAAACGACAGGTTTTTTGCACCTGCTGTGTCGCGTGTGTTCATGTGCAGGAATTTATGTAAACGGAAACTAGGGAAAAATTCGCATTACTTGTGTGTCTTGTTCCCGAGCATGTGAAATATGTTTTTTAAATGTAAAAATAAGAAAAAAGTATTTCAAAACATTTAATTTGTGAGTTTAAAAAAAACTTTTATAATGTTATTAAAATAACCTTCGAATATTGAAAAAGAGAGATTTTAATCATTTCATTAGTTTACATTAATTAAATAGGTACATATTATTTACAATGTGCTGATTGAATAAAGAAATCACATTTTTCATTCATAATCCGGAGGTGCACCCAATAATTATTATTTTGTAAGATAATTAGATTTTCCGTAGATAGTGTACACGTGATTGTTAGAGTGGTACGTGTGACTGAGCTTGTTCGGGAGCTGAGAAATTCTAAATATAATTCGATCTCAGTGGGAGAGTCTTAGTATTTTCAAAATTAAAACCAAAATGACTATTTTTCAGCACATTTTATTAGACTTCATTACAAGACAATTAAATTAAAAAAATATCTCAGTTGTTATTGTTTTTTTTTTAATTCAATAATTTATAAGCTCATTTTGTGTGCTTTAAAAATCTCACTATAATATTGGTTGCATGAATGTGTTTCACGTGATTATTACATATTGATATATTCCCTTTGTCAAAAAAAAGAGTTACAAAACGTGAATACAAAGGTGAATACCTACACTCTGTAAGAGAGGGCGCACACACAAGCACTATCTGATTGAGGAAGCCCGATAGCATGTCCAGGTTGGTCCCACAACCGACTTCCAAAAGTCCAACTCACATCACGGCTCACCGGCGACCCAAGCGCCGTGTTAAATGGTGGCGCTGAGCCGCGTCCCCGCGGACGCTTCGAGTTCGGACTCGTCGACGTTTGTCTCGCCTTTTTGCAGGTTAGAATTTGCCGAGCTGGCGCGTCCTGGGGTGCGCAAAGGCCCCAAAGACAGCTCGCGCACTTATCGTCATCGCAGCGATTCGAAAAATGTCGCAGACAGTGCTGCCAACTGTCCCGTAGTGTGCCCTTTATTTCGGCTGCAGATTTGGAGCAAAGGATGGCGTCGGACGCGCCGATCTCACGTTAACTCTTTGTCCGCAGTGAGGCTGCTCCAGCGTTGTCGCTGCCATCTGCGACTCCGCGGCGCACAGACCGGCTCTGCCGGGTTCCGTGTCGCGACTGCTTTCGCTCTGGCGTCGCGCGCACTCCCAAACGCCGCGGCGAAGACTTGCAAGTTACTATCCAGTGCACGACGCAGTCTGTGTCTGCCGCTGTACAAAATATAGTATAATAATAATGTGTGCAAACTCCCTCGCCGCGCGCACAC